>BLSH010483928.1:636950-647237 GCA_018402905.1 Glandirana rugosa | reverse complement strand
GAATTACACCCCAAAATACATTCTGCTGCTTCTCCTGAGTACGGGGATACCCCATGTATGAGACTTTTTGGGAGCCTAGCCGCGTACAGAACCCCAAAAACCAATCACCGCCTTCATGCTTTCTAAGGGCATAAAATGGTGATTTTACTCCTCAGTACCCATCACGTTTTTGGAGGCCCTGAAATATCAAGGTAGCACAAAACCCCCCAAATGACCCCATTTTGGAAAGTAGACAACCCAAGGTATTTGCTAAGAGGCATGGTGAGTATTTTTCAGCTCTCATATGTTTTGGAAAATGAAGAAATAAATGGACATTTTTTTTTTTTTGCCGTTTTCAAATTTCAAAACTTTGTGACAAAAAGTAAGAACTGCAAAATACTCAACGTGCCTCTCAGAACATAGCTTGGGGTGTCTACTTTCCAAGATGGGGTCATTTGGGGGGGGGGTTGTGCTATGTGGGCATTCCATGGCCTCCAAAACTGTGATAGGGAGTGAGGAGTAAAATCACCATTTTATGCCCTTAGAAATTCTGAAGGCGGTGATTGGTTTTCGGGATCCTGCACGTGGCTAGACCACCAAAAAGTCTCACACATGTGGTATCTCCATATTCAGAAGAAGCAGCAGAATGTATTTTGGGGTGTAATTTCACATATACCCATGGCATGTTTGAGCAATATCTCATTTAGTGACAACTTTGTGAAAAAAAAAATGCAATTTCCCCCAAACTTGTAGCAAAATATAAAATGTTCCATGGACTCAACATGCCTCTCAGCAAATAGCTTGGGGTGTCTACTTTCCAAAATGGGGTCACTTGGGGGGTGTTTTGCTATCTGGGCATATCATGGCCTCTGCAACTGTGATAGGTAGTGTGGGGTGAATGCATACATTTTTGCTCTTAGAAAGCCTGAAGGCGGTGATTGGTTTTCGGGGTTCTGTACGCAGCCAGGCTCCCAAAAAGTCTCACACATGGGGTATCCCCCGTATTCAGGAGAAGCAGCAGAATGTATTTTGGGATGTAATTCCACATATACCCATGGCATGTGTGAGCAATATATCATTTCAGTGACAATTTTGTGTAATTTTATTTTATTTTATTTGTCATTTTTCAATCACTTGTGACAAAAAAATATTCACCGAGCTCAATGTGCCTCTCAGCAAATTCCTTGGGGTGTCTACTTTCCAAAATGGGGTCATTTGGGGGGGAGGGGGTTATACTGCCCTTCCATTATAGCACCTCAGGAAATGAGATTGGCAATCATAAAATAAAAGCTGTGTAAATTCCAGAAAATGTATTCTAGTTTGTAGACACTATAACTTTTGTGCAAACCAATGAATATACGCTAATTTACTTTTTTTACCCGAGACATGTGGCTGAATGCATTTTGGCAAAAATGTATGACTAAAATTTAGTTTATTATATTAACAGGTAAGCCTATAAACAGGCTTACCTGTAGGTAAAATTAATATTTCCTAAACCTGCACTGTTTAGGAGACATTCTCCCTGGATGCAGGCAATGCATACCAGCATATTATGCAATTGCCTTAAAGGTGTTTTGTTCTTTTTTTTTAAACTGCCGCTGTTTACCACCGCTTTAAGGCTTCATGTACACTACAGCTCCTGAACTTGATGATTTTGGCTGTATACCTGCTGATTGGATGTGGCCATTCAAAGCACAGACATCTACGTGTTTGTAAATAAAATACACTGGATCTGGATTGTTTCTTCCTCCCTGGCCATTTTTTGTTCAAGGAGAGAAGCCAGCCAGATTCTATGTGAGTACAAGCAGCACATATACACCTACATACATTTGTTGGGCACATTTAACACCTTGATTGCCCTGTTAACCAGCCAGTGTCATTAGTACAGTGATAGTGTCATTAGTACAGTGAAAGTGTCATTAGTACAGTGATAGTGTCATTAGTACAGTGATAGTGACATTAGTACAGTGAAAGTGTCATTAGTACAGTGATAGTGTCATTAGTACAGTGATAGTGTACAGTATTATCACTGATCACTGTGGTAGTGTCACTAGCGAATCAGTGTCAGTTAGTCTTATCAGTTTGTGTCCCTCCCAGCCAGTGTCAGTTAAAGTGATTGTAAAGTCTCGTTTTTTTTCCTATAAAAATAACAAACATGTTATACTTAACTGGTCTGTGCAGTGGATTTGCACAGAGCAGCCCAGATCCTCTTCTCGGGTCCCTCTTCTGTGATCCAGGCCCCTCCCTCCAGTTCAGTGCCCCCACAGTAAGCAGCTTGCTATGAGGACCCCCGAGCCAAATCACAGCTCCCGGTGTCCTTTCAGACACAGAGCCTCGACTCAGCCCTGCCCCATCTCTCCCCTGATTGGCTAGCCAACTTTGACAGCAACGGCAGCCAATGGACATCGCTGGACAGAGAGGGACCTCAGGTAAGTGTGTGTGTGTGTGGGGGGGGACTGATGCACACAGAAGGCCATGCTGCACCAGATACAGTTCTGTGTGCTTTTTTTCTGCACTAAAAATGCATGCACAGTGTTTTACATGTATTGCAATGGCCCTAGTTCACACTAGTGCCGTCAGTTTCCGATGCAGAAAAAAAAGAAGAGCACGCTGCATTTTCATAGTTGCCAACATTGTAAAAAAATGAATAGAGACACATTTTTACCAGCGGGCGGGGTCATATTATAATTAGGGGGCGGGGCATCCGTTTGTAGGTGTGTCCAGGGAAAAGGGGAGTAAAGCAGCGCGCAATGAGCTCTGCGACAAAAATGAGTGTGGTTTACGCTAAACAGTGGGTGTGGATTGAAGGGGGTGTGGCTCAAAGGGGTGTGGTTTGAGTCTAAGATGAACGACGGATGGAGGGAGAAAGAAAGGGAGGGAAGGAGAGAGAAGAAAGGAAAGAGAGGGATGGATGAACAGCAGGCCCAGATCCTACACCACAATACAACAGAGCAGATAAATATACTCCAATCACCTGGTGCTAGCACTTCAATTATCCCGGCACCATGGTTGGTAGGGTGTCAGGATGATTGAAGCACATTATTTATATTATTACATTGTAATATAATATTAAATCATTCTACTCGCCATAATGCAGAATTAGTGAGAGTCCCGAGTGTGTCACTTGCCACGTCGCTTGCCAGAAGATGCAGCGTGTCACTTGCCATGTTGCCTGCCACCAGATGTAGCTTGTCACTTGTCACTAGATGCAGTTTTTGTCCCTTTGTCACCACCGATGCAGCTAGTCCATGCTTCTCTGTCTTGGTGACTTGCAATGGTGTCCTTGGGGGGGTGGTGGTCCCTGTGTCCCCAGGGGAGGATGGTGGTCCCTGTGTCCCCAAGGGGGGGATGGTGGTCCCTGTGTCCCCAAGGGGGGAGGGATGGTGGTCCCTGTGTCCCCAGCGGGGGATGGTGGTCCTGGTGTCCCCAGTGGGGTGGAGGCGAGCCCCCCCTCCCCAGTGCTTACATTCCCATTCAATCCCTTGCCAAAAGCAGACATAGTGAGCCATCTGTTCTCGGCTCAGTGTGTGTGTGGAGTGGTGTGTTCTGCATAACTTTCCTCCCTGTTCCTCTGTAACCCACACTCAAGATGTCTTCCTGAAAACTTGCATGGATGAAATGGGGTGGGGGAAAGGAGGCTGGATGATGCAATGGGAAGTGAGCTGCCACAACAAGCCGACAGGAGGGAGAGACAAAAGAGACAGACCGGAGGGCAAAGACGGGCAGTGTGTGTGAGGATCTGAGCATGTGATGGTGTCACCCCTCTGCTGCATCCCCCACAGCAACGCTGCTACCAGTACTTACCTGTTCATGATGTGTCCAGAGCCAGCACTCACAAATCACACTGGGGACACAGCAGCATGGCTCACCACTACATACATCACTTCCGGCGCCCGGGACAGCTACTTCATACTGGTTCACCTATTGGCTGGGACACGCCGCTGCAGCCCTCCTCCTGCTAGGTCCTCAGCCAGTTGCTGGCTGCAATTGTCAGTTAGATCCCTCCCTCTCCCTCCATCATCCACTCCTGGCTTCCAGCTCATCTAGATTACTGTGTAGGCGGGCCGGGATGACACAAAATTATGGCGAATCGGTGCGGCTTTGCTATAATAGATCGGACACTCCAGCCCAGTCTGCCGCTGCCCGGGACAAATTCAATTAATCGGGATTTTACCGTACAGACCGGGACTGGGGTCCGAATCCCGTGAATGTCCCGGCAAATTCGGGACTGTTGGCAACTATGTGCATTTTTTCTGCACAGAACTGTACTGGAACATAGCAAATTGTATCAAAAACGCACTGGAACTGCGTGTGGTGTGAACTGTAAGCAAAAACTGATCCGGAACGTATCCGGAGTGCATTTTTGTGGTGTGAACTGGCCCTAAGATAAAAAACCTTCTGCCTTTACAACCACTTTAACGCCAGATTGCCCACCACACTATTAGCCCTCATACACACGGACGTTTTTTGACGCCGGCATTTTCTGGCGTTTTTGCAGCTCTCCATGTTAGTCAATGGCCCCATAAAAACGCAGACATTTTCGAGCTGTAGATAGCGTCGGCGTTAGTGAGTTGAAACTAGAACCCACAGCCAGTGTGTTCTGAGGCTGTAATGTTTTGGCATTTTTTGACGCCGACGCCACAAAATGCCAACTAACGCCAACAAACGCCAACTAATATTGTACCGGCGTATTTTGACGCCGACATTTTTAGGTTGAAAAATAGCAGAGGGATGATTTTTTGAAAAAAAAGCCTATTGACGCCAATGCTCACTAACGCTGATGCATAACGCCGAAAAACGCAGATTTCTTTTCCTTGACGTCGGGCCCGACGTTTTGTTTAATTTTTAAGAAACCTCAGGCCTCATACACACGGGCGTTTTGTAATGCCACGTTTTTGGGAGTTTTTTGCTGCTCTCCATGTTATTCAATGGCCCTCAAAAACGTTGACGTTTTTGAGCAGTAGAGGGCGTCGGCGTTAGTGAGCTGTAGCTAGAACGCAGGACCAGTGCGTTCTGAAGCTGCAGCGTTATGGCGTTTTTGACGCCGAGCCCGCAAAACGATCAATAACGTTGCTTAACATTGTATACACAGCGTTAAGCCTCGTCAGGCATTCTATTCAAAATCAATGGTTCCCTATGGGAGCCCATTGATTTGAATAGAAGCCGCACCACAAGTCGGATCACGGTGATCCGACTTGCGGCGCGACTTGTGTGCTGGGTGTCTTAAAGGGGAACCCCGCAAAAAAAATTGCGTGGGGTTTCCCCCCCAGAGCATACCAGGCTCTTCGATCTGGCATGGATTTTAAGAGGAACCCCCATGCCGAGCATGCAGGGCGGGGCTGTGATGTGATGCCCCGCCCCAGGATGTGACATCATGAGGGTGGGGCTCATGATGAGGTCATCGTGTGGCCCCGCCCCATGCCAATATAAGGCAACCGCGCAGCACGGACCCGGCATTCGAGTGGAAGAGAGCGACGAGTCAACATCTCCAGAAGAAGGAGGAGAAGAAGAAGCAGGGGTGGGAGAAGCTAGCTGGGGAGACAGCGGCAAAAGAGCAGAAGACCCCGCAGAAGACCCCTCAGAAGACAGAAGACCCAGCAAAAGAGCCGAAGAAAGAAGATGAGGGAGAAGAGAGGGGAGAAGATGCCGGAGCTGATTTAATAAAATATTTTTAAAAGCTGTGTAGTGCTTTTTTTTGTACACTTTTTTCACCCCCAGGTAAATGGGTAGGGGTACGATGTACCCCATACTCATTTACATAGGGTGGGGCGCCCGGCATCTGGGGGCCCCCCTATTAAAGGGGGCTTCCAGATTCCGATAAGCCCCGCCCGCAGACCCTGACAACCACCGGCCAGGGTTGTCGGGAAGGGGCTCTTGTCCCTATCAACATGGGGACAAGGTGCTTTGGGGTGGGGGGCGCAGTGCCCCCCTGCCCCAAAGCACCCATACTCCCCATGTTGAGGGCATGCAGCCTGGTACGGTCCAGGAGGGGAGGGGGCCGCTCGCTCGTCCCCACCCCCTTTCCTGGCCTGCCAGGCTGCGTGCTCGGATAAGGGTCTGGTATGGATTTTGAGGGGGACCCTACGCCGTGGGGGTTCCTCTTAAAATCCATGCCAGATCGAAGAGCCTGGTATGCTCTGGGGGGGGGACCCCACGCAAATTTTTTTGCGGGTTTCCCCTTTAAGACACCTAGCACACAAGTCGCGCCGCAAGTCAGATCACTGTGATCCGAATTGTGGTGCTGCTTCTATTCAAATCAATGGGCTCCCATAGGGAACCATTGATTTTGAATAGAGGCAGAAAACGCAGATGAAAGCCAGCATTAAAAAACGTGCATTGACGTCAATGCAAAACGCAGAGTAAAACTGCGATTTTTTTTCCCTGAAGTCAGGCCCGGCGTTTTGCTTATTTTTTTGCAGACGCCCGTGTGTATGAGGCCTTACAGTCACATTATAAGTTGCTGATCACCAATATTACTAGTATAGAGTCTGTATGGATCAGTATCTTGATCACAGTCAGAACTATACTAGTGTCCCCAATAGTATAGCGTCCCCAAAAAGGCAGTGTTAGATGTGGGATTTTTTTTACTAAAGACATGTAGCAGAATACATTTTGGCTACATTTTTAAAGAAATTTGATCTCATTGGATATGTTTTATAACAGAAAGTAGAAAATATTTTGTTTGTTTGTTTTTTCAAAATTGTCAATCTTTTTTTCCTTTATACAATAAAAAATAGAAAAACCCAATGGTGATCAAATACCACCAAAAGAAATATTTGTGTGAAAAATATTAGATAAATGTAATTTGCGTACAGTGTTGTACGACTAAGCAATTGCCAATTAAAGTGGCAAAGTACTGAATAGCAAAGGATGCCTTGGTTATGAAGGGGGTAAAACCTTCTGGAGGTCAAGTGGTTAATTTACAGGATTTGCGCCCCATAGACTTGTTGGTTTCAGGGAAGGTTGGCAATTTCTAAACTTTTTTTTTAACTGTGTGGCGAACAGCCCTAGAACAAAACCTCTGCACATTCAGCTAAAGCTGATGCAGAAAATGATGTGAATCGCTCAGTGTTCTCTGTATGGAACTGTGGAATATGTCAGAGCTTAATAAATGTGAAATAATAATAATAATGTATGACTGTGGTGGGGACATTAGAGTGTAAGCTCAGTGTTCCCTGTACAGCACTGAGAAATATGTCACAGCTACATAAATGTATATTATTAGTATGTGGATGTGGAGGAACATTACAATGTACATTTCTCTGGTGCAGAGACTGACATGACTGGCAGGGCTGGCCCAAGACATTGTGCTGCCCGGGTCCAAGAATGAAATGCTGCCCGCCCCCCAAAAAAAAATATCACACTCACCAAAAGCCCCCCCACATACATTATTTTATATCATGACAATTAAAACTAAAATTAAATTTATCAGTAAGTCAGATTTACATACAACAGCACCTTGTCTATATGCACAATTGTATGACATACCATTCTGTTCAATTCCAAGGGGCGGGCTAGGACAGTATAGGAGCAGGCTAGGGCAGCATAGAGGCAGGCTAGGGTAGTATATGGACAGGCTAGGGTAGTATATAGACAGGCTAGGGCAGCATAGAGGCAGGCTAGGGTAGTATATGGACAGGCTAGGGTAGTATATAGACAGGCTAGGGCAGTATAGTGGCAGGCTAGGGCAGTATATGGACAGGCTAGGGTAGTATATGGACAGGCTAGGGTAGTATATGGGCCCACTAGGGTAGTATATAGACAGGCTAGGGTAGTATATGGACAGGCTAGGGTAATATATGGACAGGTTAAGGCAGTATAGGGGCAGGCTCGGGTAGTATATGGACAAGCTAGGGTAGTAGAGGGGCAGGCTGGGGTAGTATATAGACAGGCTAGGGTAGTATATAGACAGGCTAGGGAGTATAGGAAAGGGCTAGGGTAGTATAGGGGCAGGTGGAGCAGCCCGGGTGGCAGTTGTCATGATGACACACAAAACTGTTGGAAAAAAATAATCTTGGTCGTCAATTTCTGTGTAAATCGAAGAGAAGGAGAGATGACCGTGGTTCAATCTGCTGCCCTTCTCAAAGTGCTGCCTGGCTGGGTCCAACTGACCCACTGGGACCCATGGTAGGGCCGGCCCTGGTGACTGGCTTAGTGTTTTCTGTACAACACTGCAAAATATGTCATGTACAATAATAATAGTGTGTGACTATGGTGGGACAATAGAGTGTAAGTTCCTCAGGTGTACAGACTGATGTGAATAGTGCTCTCTGTACAGCACTGTAGAATATGTCAGAGTTATATAGATGTATAATAATAATAATAATAATGTGTGACTGTGTTGGGAACCTTAGAGTGTAAGCTCCTCTGGTGCAGAAACGGAATTGAATGGCTCAGTGTCCTCTGTACAATATTACAGTATACGTGAGAGATTTACATTCACCTTCTTCCCTGGCTGGATTTCTGTAGAAGTGGTGATTTCAGATCCTTACAAATAAAGTTAAAGCTTCTCCAACTTGCAGAAAATAACATCCGTTTAATACACGTGGACAGTCTGTGACACTTGATTCTATTTAAAGATGTAGCAGAGCGCAGGGCACTTCACAGCTGTCCTCACAGATTGTGCGATTGGGTCTCACTGAAATGAGAAAACCTCCACCAGAGCTTTACCTGCTCTTGTCTTATCATGAAAGATAACAAGGTTGTATCATGTATGCTGTATAATAAGATTCTGCATTTCACATGGACTGGAGCATTGGGGGGTCAGTCCACCCAAAACAGAAGTGTTTAGACAATGCCGCAGAGTGGGGTTATAGTGGGCAGCACTTTCTCTAATCAATACTTCTCACCCCTGCACTCTGTGTATTACCTACGCCTGGCCTCTACACTCTGTAAATTACATACACATGAGCCTGCATGTACATGTAGCATCCTATATCTAGTGTGCTAGATGTAAATAGGTTTGTTAGTATAGGAAAATTGGTTTGGCTGAGAGCCAGGCCTGGGCTGAATCTGGGTCAAGGTTGAGTGACTCAGGGAGGCTGGATGACTCAGGGAGGCTGGGTGACTCAGGGAGGCTGGTTGACTCAGCAAGCAGCTTTTCTGGTGCCTCCCCCTGTGTTATGGAACCTTGGAGAAGCTTCAAGATGTAGTGGGTGGAGTCTAGGAGGAGTTGTTTGGCATATTTATGAGGTCCTCGATCAATCCCCAGAAAAAAGGGTCTGGAAGGGGATAGGCACCTCATAAATAGGCATGAGTCATGCCAGGAAGGGCAGTCCGTTGGAAGATGGAGATAGAGTGCGGAGGAGGATGTCGGTGGCCCTTGAGGGTGCCCCCTAGTCCATAGTTGCCAACATTGCCAAAAATTTATAGGGACACTTTTTTGTCTGTGGGCGGGGGATGTATCATATTTAGGGGGCAGGGCATTTGTTTGGAGGCGTGACATAGCTGGAATTAAAAAATGCGGGGCATGCAGTGCGCCGCGGCGAAAAATAGGTGTGGCTTAACTGAATGGTGGGCGTGGCTCGAAGGGGGTGTGGTCCGAGTTTGAGATGAATGAGGGATCAAGTAAGAAAGAAAGAGGGAGGGAAGGAGAGAGAAGGAAAGAAGTCGGGATGGAAGGACAGCCGGCCCGGATCCTACACCACAATAACAATATGTGTATTCCAGAAAGTATAACAATCAGCAGATAAAGTTCCTCCAATCACCTGGGGTTAGCACTTCAGTCATCCCAGCACCATGGTTGTTATGGTGTCAGGATGATTGAAGCACATTATTTCAATTAAATTGTAATATAATATGAGATAGCTCAACTCACCATAATGCAGAAACAGCGGGAGCCCCAAACATGTCACTTGCCACATCGCCTGTCACCAGATGCAGGGGTGCCTCTGTCTCCCCAGGGGGGATGGTGGTCCCTCAGTCTCCCCAGGGGGGGATGGTGGTCCCTCAGTCTCTCCAGGGGGGGGTGGAGGTCCCTCAGTCTCCTCGGGGGAGGGGTGGTGGTCCCTCTGGTCCCTCTGTCTCCCCGGTGGTACAGGGGGGCCCCTCTGTCTCCCTGCTGGTACAGGGGGGCTCCTCTGTCCCTGGTGGTACAGGGGGGCCCCTCTGTCTCCCTGGTGGTACAGACGACTCTTCTGTCTCCCTAGTGGTAGAGGGGACCACTGAGTCTCCCTGGTAGTAGGGAGGATGGATCTCCTGCGTCTCCCTGGTGGTAGGGGGGAGGGGCCCCTGTGTCCCTGGTGGTAAGGGGGACCCTACTGTCTCCCTGGTGGTGGGGAGGGGGCTCCTCTGACTCCCTGGAGGTGG
>BLSH010483928.1:612942-626932 GCA_018402905.1 Glandirana rugosa | reverse complement strand
GATGTTTTGCGCGCGTTTTTCAAACGCCTCAGTGTGAAAGTAGCCTAACTCGCAGTCATACATATACTAGGGCCAATTTAGACAGGATCTAATTTACCTACCAGCATGGCTTTGGAGTGTGGGAGGAAACCGGAGTACCCGGAGGAAACCCAGGCAGGCACAGGGAGAACATGCTGTGTTTGGGTTTCAGGCAGTCTGAAATCTGGACATATGATTCAAAACCCGGACTGTCCAGGTGAATCCTGGACGGGTGGCAACCCTACTAGACACCCCAACTCATTCTTCTCCTATGCATGTTTAAGGAAGGAAGGGGGGCTGTCGGGTAGGCAGTACTTCTAATGGCAACTCTGCAATTGGCTAATTGATCCAACACCAGTCCATATACAGGGTAGGAAAGGAAGGGATATAGGAGTTTTCAGGGACCTTGTGACTATGTTAATGAGTATTGATACCCTGAAATTCTTTTTTCCTAAGTAAGTAGCGTCTGTGAAAATGAAAACAGGTCCAGGATATATAAAAGGAGCTTCTGTCATTCTCATTAGACATATCATATAAAGACCATTGGAACCCTGAAAAAGCCACTTTAGCGTCTTCATTACTGCAATACATCTGTATAAGTCCAAATGTATAATGCTCCTGGCCATGAGAATGTTAATTAACATTACAGCTAAGAACTAGTAATGTGTAATTGTGAGTGTTCCTTGTTCTTAAATCCATTTTCAATCAGCTAAACATGGTCTGGGCTTCTAAGTGGCCGTTCACACAGGGGCGACTTGCGATCCCACTTGAGTTGCCTCAAGTCGCTTGACATTTGAAATCCCATTGAAATTGCCCCCTTCCTGACCAGAGCCCTTTTTGCGATTCGGCACTGCGTCGCTTTAACTGACAATTGCGCGGTCGTGCGACGTTGTACCCAAACGAAATTTGCGTCCTTTTTTTCCCACAAATAGAGCTTTCTTTTGGTGGTATTTGATCACCGCTGCGTCATTTCTGATCGCCGCTATAAACAAAAGAAGAGCGACAATTTTGCAAAAAAACACCAAATTTCTTACTTTTTGCTAAAATACAAATTAAAAAAAAATATATAAAAAAACATTTTTTTCATCGGTTTTGGCCGATTTATATTCTTCCTCATATTTGTGATAAAAAAATCGCAATCTGCGTTTATTGATTGGTTTGCGCAAAAGTTGCCGCGTTTACGGATGATGAGAATTAATTTCTGGGGTTTTTATTTTTTTTTATTTTTTCCTAATAATGGCGGCGATCTGCGATTTTTAGCGGTACTGCAATATTGGGGCGGACATGTCGGAACATTTTGACACTTTTTTGGGACCATTGGCATCTATACAGCGATCAGTGCTATAAAAATGCACTGATTACTGTGTAAATGCCACTCCCTTCCCCCTCTAACAGAACTTATAGTTTACTTACACGGACCTCCGTTCTTTCACTCCGGGGGGGCATCGCGGGTAGCCGGCGGAGATCGAGTTCGCCGCATCCGCTCCCTGGCCCTCCCCAGACACAGTGAGTGCGCGCGGTCACAGTGCGCGATCTGGCAGCCGCCGTCAGATGACGGCGGTTTGCCCAGGAGATCCACCTTGTCGCCGTCAACCTGCGGTTGACGGTCGGCAAGTGCTTAATATACACGACTGAAGTCACTCCGACTTCAAGATGACTTCAGAAAAGGTTCCTGTACTACTTCTAGGCGACTTCTACCCAGAGAATTTAATAGAAGTCGCCTCCAAGTCGGATCCCCCATCTACATGGAAGCGACTTTACAGTTAAAAGAATAGAATTTATTTTTAGGCAGCCCCCTCCCTCCCTTTTCTGATTGGTCAAGGCAGAGTCACCTGGCAAAAGTCGTGTTGTAAAGCCGCCTGAGGTCCTTGAAGTCGCGCTGGAAGTTGCACTGAAATCGCCTAGCGAAGTTGCGCCGAAGTCGGGTCGCCCCCTATGTGAATGCAGGCTAAGCTTCAAAACTCTGGTCACAAAAGATTTAATTTCACCTTCCCCATTGACTCCAATGCATATTACCAAAATGCTGATGTTGGAGAATTTTTTTCAGAATAGTTTGGGCAGCAAAAACTCCACTCATCCCTATTCTACTTTTCTTCCCAGCTTGTCAGACTTACAAAATTAGGAAGAGAGTGACATTTAGCCCGGGTCTACACTGCCCGCGACTTCAAAGTCGTGTGACTTCCGCACTTTTGACTTTGAAGTTGGACCCCACTGCAACTTCAGCACGACTTGCATACAACTTGTTTAACAAAAGTCAATGCAAGTCGCACTGAAGTCGCACAAGTAGTGCTGGAATCTTTTCCTAAGTCAGAGCGATTGGAATGGTTCCATCGCACAGAATGGGGTCCGACTTCTGATGCGACAAGTGCGATTGTTGCATCAGTGCGAACTGGGCCTTAGAGGTGAATTATGGCAAAATACAAAGTGATCAATTCCCCAATTTCATATATAAAAACCCAGAACAAAGAGATATTTATATTTTTAAATAAACATTAAATAGCTCCAATGCCTATTTCAGGAAAAGCCAGTTTTGGGCTTCCGGAATGATCTTTAACCCATTGTGTGTGAGAAGTGATGGCGGTAGATGGAATGCTAATTATAGCTCGATATTCTCAGTATTAATCCCTCCGCAGACAGAAGTTCTCTGTAATACGCACACTGTTAATGGCTGCTGCCTCCTACGTGAAAGCCGCCACAATTGCATTTTGCGATATGTGTTACTAAAAACATTCATTGTGAAAACTGCTTGAGTGTCAGTGAATTGCGCGGTCTGTCATCTGTAATTCTGGATCTGTCGGAGAAGAAGCTGAAATCACTTCTGTCTAAGTTGCTGTCAACTTTGGTGAACCGGAAAAGTTCCTCCACTCTCCAGACTCCATATTGAACTACGGGGCCCATCAATGAAAATGGCAAGGGACCTAACCAGCAATCAAAATACACAGTTGTACAGACTCCTCCCCTGTATTGAAAATACTCGGATTTTACTGCACACTGTGAGCTTCTCATAATGTGCATTCAAAGTTGCAGCAAGTCAGATAAAGCCCACCTCATTTGGCTGGAGGACATTCAGCATGTGGGCGGAGCCAGGTGTTAAGGTACCCAATAGCGAAGGAGCATGCTCACAGAGATTTGAAGTACAGAGTCGCAGGAATACTTCAGTAACACAGATGATAACGCTTGTGGTGATAACCGTTCCTCCCCTCTAACACAGCATAAAACCAGGCAGGGTAATAGTCCGGGCCTTAAAGCGCTATTAAACCCAAAAGCAAAAATGTAATATATGGCTGCTTACCAATCATTAGCTGTAGTGGCTGCATTCCTTTTCTTTTTTCAGGTTTCTTCACCTGGTGATCTGGCCAGTAACATACATCCTGTTTTTTAAATGCCTCCACTCTAGATGAAGGAGTACAGAGGCACTGTTGGACAGCATCATTGTCAGTCTGGGGGGGCAGGAGAGTGTTAGATGTACTAGCAGATTTAAATACACTAACAAACTGAAGCTGAACTCTAGCTCACACTTTATAATCAGTTACAGCAAACAGAGTCTGTTTACATTCACCTGTCCATAGTGATGCATGGACCTTCCCATAAGGTCCACCTGAAAAACTGTGTGAAAGGAGCCTTAGTGTTTAGTGATGTTTAGCAAGGAGTGACTGTGAGAAATTGGGTTTAAAACTGCACTGCCAATTTCTCACAGTCAGGACAGTGCTACATGAAAACAGGGGATGCCATCTTTGTCAGCTAACAGCATTTTTTTACTTCTATCTAAAAGTATAAAAGAAAAAAGTAAAAGAGTGCTGATAGCTGACTTGTAACACTTGTCTGACTGTGAGAAATATGGCAGTGCAGATTTAAACCCAATTTCTCACAGTCCAGTGACCACTGGATAAACCTTTACCTTTAAAGTCCCCCTTTACCATCAGAGCAGTCTCATCAGTGCAGCCTCATCAGTACAGTCTTGTCACTGCAGTCTCATTAGTGCCCATCAGTGCAGCCTATCAGTGTCCATCACTGCAGCCTGTCAGTGCCCACCAGTGCATTCTCATCAGTGACCATCAGTGCAGTCTCATCAGTGCAGCCTATCAGTGCCCATCAGCGCAGCCTCTCAGCGCCCACCAATACAGTCGCATCAGTGCCCATCAGTGCAGTCTCATCAGTACAGCCTATCAGTGCAGCCTCTCAGTGCCCACCAGTGCAGTCTCATCAGTGCCCATCAGAGCAGTCTCATCAGTGCAGCCTCATCAGTACAGTCTCCTCACTGGAGTCTCATCAGTGCCCATCAGTGCAGCCTATCAGTGCCCACCAGTGCAGTCTTATCAGTGCAGCCTAACAGTGCCCATCAGTGCAGCCTCTCAGTGCCCACCAGTGCAGTCTCATCAGTGCCCATCAGTGCAGTCTCATCAGTAACCATCAGTGCAGCTTTATCAGTAACCATCAGTGCAGTCTCATCAGTGAAGCTTATAAGTGCAGCCTCATCACTGCAGTCTCATCAGTGCTCATCAGTGCAACCTATCAGTGGCCATCCGTGCAGCCTGTCAGTGCCCACCAGTGCAGTCTCATCAGTGCAGTCTTATCAGTGCCCATCAGTGTAGTCTCATCAGTGCCCATCGGTGCAGCCTCATCAGTGCCCATTCTTGCAGCCTCATCAGTGATATAAATGCAAACCACCGCGCTACAGCTGAATCATAATCATAAATTAGAGCTGCTACTTAAAGAAAAACATAAAAAAGGTAAAACAAAACTCTATAGTCTCAAAACTATAAATATTTCACAGTAGCGCATAAATATGAAATCAGAAATAAAAATATTCAATAACAATTCACAGTGAAAAATAATTGAAAAGATTATACAAAAATAATTGATTGTGCAAATCAATAAAAATAATCAATAAATATAAAAATCAATCACCAAAAATTCTTCCTCCACCGCAGTGATAAAGTGCATAAAGCACCGCTTAAGGACAGAAGCTCACCAGATGCCAAATAGCATGGTCACATCAATAGTAATCTCATTTCCTGTGGCTGGCAGAAGTAATCTTCAAATCAGGGCTCCCAGATATAAATCCCCATTGCTCATCAGTGCAGTCTTGTCAGTGCAATTCTATCAGAGCAGTCTCATCAAAACAGTCTCATCAGTGCAGTCTCAGCAGCGCAATCTCATCATTGCAGCCTCAGAGCAGTCTCATCAGTGCAATCTCATCAAAGCAGTCTTGTCAGTGCAGTCTTATCGGTGCAATCTCATCAGAGCAGTCTCGTCAGTGCAATTTTATCAGAGCAGTCTCGTCACTGCAATCTCATCAGTGCAGCCTCATCAGTGCAACCTCATCAGAGCAGCCTCATCAGAGCAGCCTCATCATTGCGGCCTCATCAGAGCAGTCTGAAAAAGTGCAATCTCATCAGAAAAGTCTTATCAGTGCAGTCTCATCATTGCAGCCTCATCAGAGCAGTCTCAAAAAGTGCAATCTCATCAGAGCAGACTCGTTAGTGCAGCTTCATCAGAGCTGACTTGTTAGTGCAGCTTCATCAGAGCAGTCACATCAGTGCAATCTCATCATAGCAGTCTCGTCAGTGCAATCTCATCGCTGCAGTCTCCTCAGTGCAATCTCAGCAGAGCAGTCTCATCAGTCCAATTTCATCAGAGCATTCTCATCAGTGTAGTCTCAGTGCAATCTCATCAGAGCAGTCTCATCAGTGCAATTTCATTAGAGCAGCCTCATCAGAGCAGTCTCTTCAGAGTAGTCTCACCAGAGCACATCAGAACAGTCTCGTCAGTGCAGTGCAGCCTCATCAGAGCAGTCTTGTCAGTGCAGCCTCATCAGTGCAATTTAATTGGAGCAGTCTCGTCAGTGTAGTCTCAGTGCAATCTCATCAGAGCAGTCTCATCAATGCAATCTGATCAGCGCAGTCTCGTCAGTCCAGCCTCATCAGTGCAATTTCATTGGAGCAGTCTTGTCAGTGCAGTCTTATCGGTGCAATCTCATCAGAGCAGTCTCGTCAGTGCAATTTTATTAGAGCAGTCTCGTCACTGCAATCTCATCAGTGCAGCCTCATCAGTGCAACCTCATCAGAGCAGCCTCATCAGAGCAGCCTCATCAGAGCAGCCTCATCATTGCGGCCTCATCAGAGCAGTCTGAAAAAGTGCAATCTCATCAGAAAAGTCTTATCAGTGCAATCTCATCATTGCAGCCTCATCAGAGCAGTCTCAAAAAGTGCAATCTCATCATAGCAGACTCGTTAGTGCAGCTTCATCAGAGCCGACTCGTTAGTGCAGCTTCATCAGAGCAGTCACATCAGTGCAATCTCATCATAGCAGTCTCGTCAGTGCAATCTCATCGCTGCAGTCTCCTCAGTGCAATCTCAGCAGAGCAGTCTCATCAGTCCAATTTCATCAGAGCAGTCTCATCAGTGTAGTCTCAGTGCAATCTCATCAGAGCAGTCTCATCAGTGCAATTTCATTAGAGCAGCCTCATCAGAGCAGTCTCTTCAGAGTAGTCTCACCAGAGCACATCAGAACAGTCTCGTCAGTGCAGTGCAGCCTCATCAGAGCAGTCTCATCAGAGCAGTCTTGTCAGTGCAGCCTCATCAGTGCAATTTAATTGGAGCAGTCTCGTCAGTGTAGTCTCAGTGCAATCTCATCAGAGCAGTCTCATCAATGCAATCTGATCAGCGCAGTCTCATCAGTCCAGCCTCATCAGTGCAATTTCATTGGAGCAGTCTTGTCAGTGTAGTCTCAGTGCAATCTCATCAGAGCAGTCTCATCAGTGCAATCTCATTAGAGCAGTCTCGTCAGTGCAGCCTCCGCAGAGCAGTCTCATCAGAGTAGTCTCATCAGAGCAGTCTTGTCAGTGCAGTGCATTCTCATCAGCGCAATCTCATCATTGCAGCCTCATCAGAGCAGTCTCAAAAAGTGCAATCTCATCAGAGCAGTCTCATCAGAGCAGTCTCATCAGTGAAATCTCATCAGAGCCATCTCATCAGTGCAATCTCATCAGAGCAGTCTCGTCAATGCAATCTCATCAGAGCAGTCTCGTCAGTGCAATCTCATCAGAGCAGTCTCGTCACTACAGTCTTATCAGTGCAATCTCATCAGAGCAGTCTCATCAGTCTAGCCTCATTAGTGCAATTTCATCGGAGCAGTCTCATCAGAGTAGTCTCATCAGAGCAGTTTTGTCAGAGCAGTGCAGTCTCATCAGAGCAGTCTCGTCAGTGCAGCCTCATCAGAGCAGTCTCATCAGTGCAATCTCATCAGAACATTCTTGTCAGTGCAGGCTTATCAGTGCAATCTCATCAGAGCAGTCTTAATAGTGCAATCTTATCAGACCAGTCTCGTCAGTGCAGTCTCATCATTGCAATCTCATCAGAGCAGTCTCGTCAGTGCAATCTCATCAGAACAGTCTCGTCACTGCAGTCTCATAAGAGCAGTCTCATCAATGCAATCTCATCATTGCAGCGTCATCAGAGCAGTCTGAAAAAGTGCAATCTCATCAGAGCAGTCTTATCAGTGCAGTCTCATCAGCGCAATCTCATCATTGCAGCCTCATCAGAGCGGTCTCAAAAAGTGCAATCTCATCAGAGCAGTCTCATTAGTGCAGCCTCATCAGAGCAGTCTCATCAGTGCAATCTCATTGGAGCACTCTCGCCAGTGCAATCTTATCAGAGCAGTCTCATCAGTGCAATCTCATCAGAGCAGTCTCATCAGTCCAACCTCATCAGTGCAATTTCATCAGAGCAGTCTCATCAGTGTAGTCTCAGTGCAATCTCATCAGAGCAGTCTCATCAGTGCAATCTCATTAGAGCAATCTCGTTAGTGCAGCCTCATCAGAGCAGTCTCATCAGAGTAGTCTCATCAGAGCAGTCTCATCAGCGAAGTGCAGCCTCATCAGAGAAGGCTCATTAGAGCAGTCTCATCAGTCCAACCTCATCAGTTCAATTTCATCAGAGCAGTCTCGTCAGTGAAGTCTCAGTGCAATCTCATCAGTGCAATCTCATTAGAATAGTCTCGTCAGAGTAGTCTCGTCAGAGCAATCTTGTCAGTGCAGTCTCGTCAGAGCAGTCTCGTCAGTGCAGCCTCATCAGAGCAGTCTCATCAGTGCAGCCCTTAATCAGAGCAGTTTCTTCAGTGCAATCTCATCATGCAATCTCATCAGTGCAGCCTCATCAGTACAATCTCATCAGAGCAGTCTCATCGGTGCAACCTGATCCGAGAAATCTCACCAGAGCAGTCTAGTCAGTGCAGCCTCATTAGAGCAGTCTCATAAGTGCAATGTCATCAGAGCAGTCTCATCAGAGCAGTCACCGACCTAGTAGTGAGAAGGACCTACCTGGTCCTAGTCATGCCAGCTGAGCTCTGCTCACCATCCGCGGGCTCAGCAAGCAGTGCTGCCATCTCCCACTCTATCAGCTGGGCTGCCTCGCCATTTGCTCCTGCATCCGCCTTGCCCCAGTCACTCTGTCACGTCCCGATGTCCGTGACAGAGGCAGATTTTTGGGATTCTGCCCAGGACATTCTCAGACCTGGACAATGGTCTGATTTCCGGGAATGTCCCAGGCAAATCGAGACTGTTGGCAACTATGGCATTCAGCAATGTCGCTAATCTGTCCCTCCACATGTCTCTCTCCCTAACAGGCAGGGTATCTGTCCCTATCCTGTGCACTCACAGAATGAGCGCCAAATGCAGATGGGCACCGATAACACTGCCCACACTAAAGACGGCTGCAAAAGGCTACTCATTTGAACAGCTACTCCCCTGGTGACACCTATAGAGTCTGCAGAGAAAGAATGTTCCTCTCAACCTCTGTGCCATCTTCCTAGTGGCACAGCAACAGAACACGACCTACAGGATGGAGGACAAGCTGCACCTGCCTACAAAGATCATCTAGTGCAGTGGTCGCCAACCTTTTGGACCTCACAGAACACTAACATGAATTTTACATGCCTTATACACACAATCACACAATGCTCAGACTATCTTCTCCCCTCCCCTGGATTAAATTGCTGCCTTATACACACAACCTTTCGGACCTCAGGGGCCACTAACATGAATTTTACATGCCTTATACACACAATGCTCTGGCTTTCTGCACATCCTCCCCACAGACACACACACACACACACACACTCTGTATCACACTGCTACCTTACACAGACTCATCAATGGATCTCACCTCCTTATCCAGCTTGGTACTCCCTCCCACAGTCCCATAGCGCTGTCATTGAAAGTCCCCTGCTTCTTCACCTCCCGCACTCTGCATTACTCCCGTCGCCTCCCTCTGAGTTTCCAGGAGCCGGAACTACAGAGGAGGCATCTTTTATCAATGTGCGCTGACAGTATTGACTGTCAGCGCGCATTGAGAACAACACTGGAAACAACAATGGGCAGCATACATCTGCCACAATGATGATATGCGGCAGAACCCCTGGGGACCACCAAACTTTTCTTGTGAACCATCTCTGATCTAGCGCAGAGGTCCCCAACCCTCGGACCACTCCCCTTCTCCTAGCAATTCCCTCTCTGTAGTCATGTCTCTCAGTATATATATACATATTAGAATCTGTATTTGTATCTGTTTGGCTGACCACATGAGCTTAATCTATTATTATTGATATAGATTATTGAGGTGCTAGGATAGTTAGGTAAGTGATAGTGTTTTTGATTGCTAAATTTAGTTGCCACACTGAAGTCATTGTGGCTGTAATGTTGGT
The DNA here is from genome assembly GCA_018402905.1 of Glandirana rugosa. Lineage (NCBI taxonomy): Eukaryota > Metazoa > Chordata > Amphibia > Anura > Ranidae > Glandirana > Glandirana rugosa. Next base: position 617,212 of record BLSH010483928.1, on the reverse strand, counting down.
CAAGGTGAAAGCATAGTTTGTCTCATTGTACTGAGTCAGCTGCAATTGTTTAGTCAGGCCTGATCTGTGTGCTCTGCTGCTGCTAGTCTGCTGGATAACCTCTAATGTATCCAAGCAACTTGAGAAGTTTCTGGATAATAGGTGTGGAGCTATGCAGATAGCAGAATGAATATTGATACAGCCCCGGCAGGTTCTGAAGGCGGGCTGGGAGACTGTATTTATTCTTAGAGCACAGAGCTGTGGGTCTTGTCCCAGAGTGGAAGTGTCCAGCCTGAGAGAGGCATGCTGCCCTTTCCGGCACGGGCTGCCATCAGGTGGGCGACCTGAGGGAGGAATGCAGAGACCCGGGTGCTTAGAAGAAGCTGAGGAGAGTTGCCTGCCACAGATCTGTCTGGTATTACTGGAGGGGCATTGCTTGGAAGATTGGAAGGAGACATCCATCTGTTCCTGAACCTTGTGAGTAAAGACATTGGAAAAGATCTTGAGGACCTTGTGCTCTAGCTACCCCTCTGGTGCCTAGTTATAGTCAGCTGTGGGTCTGTTAAAGGGGGCACTGGCTAGTGTCCTGAAGAGCTCTGTCCAGATACTTGTCCACTAAAGAAAAAGGGACTTTGCTCTACTGGATCTATTACTACTGGGAAATATGAAGTCCTCAGTGTACATTGGGGTTGCCACCTCATTCCTTTAAACCCGAACACATATTAATTACACAGATTCTGTGGCTGATTAAGGTGGTAATTAATCTAACTTGGTGCCTTATCTGCATTAAATTATCCTCAGAACCTGTGTAATTCATATGTGTTTGGGTTTAAAGGGATGAGGTGGCAACCCTAGTGTACATAGTTCTTATATTGGAATATGCCACCACTTCCCTCATCCCTATCCAAGTTCTCCAGAAAAAAAACAACAAAAACAACATCCTCTAGACTGTTTTTTGGAGAAAGAGTAAATGAGCCACAACAGTGCCTAGCTGCAAGGCTGATGTTGGGAAGACCTGGACAAGTAATTTCTACGGCTCCTATGTGAGTAGCGCTACAATAATACAGAAAAAATATATATTACTATTATATATACAGTAGTTACACTGGGTAAAAGAAGTATTGATCAAGTCACCATGTATCTAGGTACATATATTTCTAAAGGTGCTATTGACATTTCACCTCATGTCCGTAACAACCCATACATGCAATCCATACATACATAAAAAAATGTTCAGAAATCCTGATGGGTTTTACTTCCTCTTTATTACCCTGCAATGTAAAAGCATAATGGGCTAGTATGCATCGCATATTAGCCCATTATGTGGTGCTGGCCTGCATTGGAAGCCCACGATGTCCCACGCTGTCCCCGCAGTAGGAAGCGCCCATCTTCTGCCCCTCTTCCTTCAGGGGCCGCAGACTCTGGCTCTGTCACTGGCTGGAGTCGTGTGATGTCACTCCGGTGCATGCGTGCGGGAGCCGCAATCATGGCACGATCTCAGTGAAGGAACGGCACAGAGGCCGTTACTTCACTGCGCATGTGCCTGATGACGTAGGCACATCACAGTACACTATATCTCCTAAACTGTGCAGGTTTAGGAGATATGCAGGGTACCTACAGGTAAGCCTTATTATAGGCTTACCTGTAGGTTAAAGGGTTGACAACCACTAAGTTATGTGTAATAAAATGGAATGGTTAATAGGAGAGTGCTGTACGCGGGTTCCTGAAAACATCACAGCACCTTGCCTCAGTATTGCCCCAAGAGCCCACAGTGCTGATGCAAGCAGTGAGCTGGTTCATGGAAGGAGTTATGCAAATATCAAAATGACTTAAGCCCTGTACACACGATGTGAAATTTGTATGGGAATTTTCGTACGACAAATGATTTTTCCTTTTTCGGATCGTATGGTGCTTTGGTGTTTTCGTCTGAAAAAAATCGTAAGACTATGCATGCTCAGAAACGAAAAAATACATACAAAGCTATTCAACAAATTACGTCACTTCTGATGTTGAATTCAGTGGTATGAGAATTTTTGTATTGTTAGCAACCTCTTCACTTTCGACATGAGACAAGCATCCAACAAAAAACGGACGTTCGGTTTTTCCGAAAATCCGTGTGTACGAGGGTTAAGGCCCGTACACACAATGCAAAAATCAGATGGGAATTTTCGTTGGACAGCCTGTCATCCGAAATTCTTACCGTTAGTATGCTCCTTTTGACAGCCGATTTGCTTTTTTCGGCAGACAAAAGCTGGATGTGCAGACTAGTAAGTTTCTGTCTATCGACAAGGCCACGTGCGATTTTCGGATGGTGTGTAAAGAAATCCGACACACATAAGTCTAAAGTACAAACACGCATGTTCGGAACCCAGGAACGACCCGGAAGTGTTCGGTCATGTAAACTGGCGATCGTAATTCACAATTAACATTCGTGAAGCAGCAATTGAAATTACGAAATGCAGCGCACATCATCTTTGTAATGTCTTTTTAATAGCGAAATTAGCGGAAGTGGCCCAAAGGGTGAAGCACCAAAAATTAACTTTATACGCTCGTACTGCATCACTACGTTCGCCTTTGTCGAACGACAAATTTCGTATTGTCATAACGCTGTACAAAAACACTGACTGCTGCTGTTGACAAAAATCAGAAGCACGGTTGTAAGACAATCGAACCGTGAGTACGAAGCTTTAATCTGTGGATGTCAGGCTGGCGAAATAAGCATTCTTAAGCTGGATACACACTATCCAATTTTCTGTAGGTTTTTTCCTTCAGATTCACCAACACCCTATAATATGAGGTCAAACCTTAGGAGTTTCAATTTGTATGTAATCAGGCAGGCCCTTGAACTACATGATTTTGGTAAATCTGAAGGAAATCTGACAACAAAAGTTGGATAATGTGTATGGGGTCTAAAGCCGCGTACACACTCTTAGATTTTTGGATGATAGAACGTCCATTTTTTGTTGGATGTTTGTCTCATGTCGAAAGTGAAGAGGTTACTAATAATACGAAAATTCTCGTATGACCGAATTCAACTTCAGAAGTGATGTAATATGTTGCCTGACCCGTCATCAAGATGGGGGTAAGTGCTGGTCAGACAGCGAGCGGACGGTGGGGGGGGGGGGGATACTGGCTGCATTTGATGGCACACTGGCTGCATTTCATTGGCACAATGGCTGCATTTCATGGCACACTGGCTGCATTTCATGGGCACACTGGCTAGATTTGATGGCACACTGGCTGCATTTGATGGGCACACTGGCTGCATTTGATGGCACACTAGCTGCAGTTCATGGGCACACTGGCTGCATTTCATGGGCACACTGGCTCCATTTGCTGGCACACTGGCTGCATTTCATGGGCACACTGGCTGCATTTCATGGGCACAGGGGCTGCATTTCATGGGCACAGTGAGGCTGCAACTGATGGCACAGTGAGGCTGCAATTGATGTTTTTTCTCAGTATTTTTCTGAATTTTTCAGTTTGTTTGCGCCCCCCCCAAAAAAATTTTGAGCACTAGCTGCCACTCTTCCAATGACTGAAAGGGGCAGGCCAGGGACAGTCAGGCTGTGGAGGAAAGGGTTAGATCAGAGTTTCTAAACCAGGGTTCTGTGGAACCCTAGGGTTCCTCCAGAGGTTGCTAGGGGTTCCTCGAGCACAGTGGCGGCTGGTGAAGTTTAAGGATGGGGGGGCACCAGGCCCCGCCCTTCCTTTTTGACCCCTCCTTCTAATAAGCCCCGCCCCTTATAGAATCCACCCACTCCGTCCCCTGTATTCCACCTATTGTGCTCAGTATCACATCACAGGACACAGTATACAGCTCATCATCACAGGACACAGTATACAGCTCATCATCACAGGACACAGTATACAGCTCTGCATCACAGGACACAGTATACAGCTCAGCATCACAGGACACAGTATACAGCTCTGCATCACAGGACACAGTATACAGCTCTGCATCACAGGACACAGTATACAGCTCTGCATCACAGGACACAGTAAACAGCTCTGCATCACAGGACACAGTAAACAGCTCAGCATCACAGGACACAGTATACAGCTCAGCATCACAGGACACAGTATACAGCTCAGCATCACAGGACACAGTATATAGCTCAGCATCACAGGTGGGGTAAATTGGGTGGACACAGTGACCGACGTTTTCACGGGGTGGACACAGTGACCGACGTTAAATGGGGTGGACACTACGACTCGATATATGACACAGGACACTACGACTCGACATATGACACAGGACACTACGACTCGACATATGACACAGGACACT
>BLSH010483928.1:546438-557472 GCA_018402905.1 Glandirana rugosa | reverse complement strand
AACAAAAGAAAAGAAAAAACATCTGGTTGACATGCACACTCATAACCAACCATACACATAACAATCACAGCTTAACCAAACATTGGAAATGGCTACCGATGTGTAGGAAGTCAGTTATCAGTGTAGAGGGCTGATAGACTGGGGTATGGGTGCACTGTAAATTGCAAAATAAATTATGCAAGGGACACATGTCCACCATAGAGTGTGCAACATGTTCCCGGTGTGTGTGTCAGGGTCTGATGACGGGCTGAAAAAGTTCAACACTTATGAACACCGACAAGGGGGGGAGGGTCCGCTGTATATGTATCAGGGCTCGCTGAGTCTCCCCTCTCACCGCAAACATAACAGGGCTGGGTCCCCAGAGCAAGCTCAATATTCCCCTATTAGGAGAGGTGTGGAGCAGTGGCAGGTCATGCAAAAAAGTCACTATAGGCTATGGGGGACATTAGCACAATGGCACCCGGGGCTGAATCTCACCATCCAAATGGTGACTGTCATCCGCACTGGTCAAGTACGCCATCCAACCAAGGAAATCCACACACCTTCACCAGCATGTCCAGAAAACCAGGTGCTGGTGAAATGTAAGAGCGCTGTCCAGTGCGTGTGCAGCCGCATGATCAGCTTCAGTCACCTAGCGGTGACTGCTTTGCTATCTTTCTTTTGTTCATAAACAGTTGTAATTCACCTTGCAGTTCCAGGCTGAATTTTGTGCCCCAGTATTGAGCTCATTCATTTGCTCAGTAAGCTTTCCTACCTCATGTTTTTTCTCTTTTAAATGGGATTGGGACTCTGTTATCTCCATTTTCTGTTGGTAGCTCTGGTGTCTAAATTCATCACAGAGATACAGCAGGATGGGCCATAGTTCCAAAATTATGTAATCAAGCCTTTTTATGTGTTTTGTGTTAGAAAAGCTACCACATTCCACATGTCATTTACTGACCTGGATTTTAAGGTCTTCAATGTATGCCTCTAGGCTAGCTTCAATATGCAGTCTATTTTTTACATGCTCCACCATTTCGAACAGAGAATCGCATCTCAAAACGTCTTGGATTTTTGCCAAGTCTAATGGGACTGTGGTATTACAGCTAGGGACTAACTCATGGCCAGAGTTGGCAGAAGAAGCCTCACTTTTTACAAATATTTTGGGGTTTCTAATCAAAATAATCAAAATTGTGGTCTTGCCCGAGACCGGTGGGGTTCTGGTCCAGGGTTTTCGGCCTGCTCCAGTCCCTCTTCCATATAACGGTTCACAGGGATGCAAAATTAGCCCTATTGCATTGCCCGACTCCTGGCTTATACCATCCCAGCAGAAGCTGACTACTTACCTTTTTATTTCTGCCAAGTGGACTATAGCCCAGGCCTGGAAGACCCCATGCGTTGACTTTCAAGGGGTGAAGTCACGTATGACTGCCTTGATGCTCCATGAGCAGATGCCTAGCATTGTGCATGACTCACATCCTAAATTTCCTAAAGTCTGGGAACCTTGGATTACCTATGAGTTTCCCTCACTTCAACCGGCTTGTTCAGGCCTCCTCTGATTGCTCCTGATGGCGTATCTGAGTCTGAGTTCCTTTTCCTTCCCTTTCCTTCCTTTCTTCTTCCTTCTCTAGATTCTTTCTTCCCTTTTCTTTTCATTCCATATTAATTATTTTCAATATCATCCAAATCACATGAAGGTTTAACTACATTTGCTATTTTTGTATCCCTGTTGCATTTTCCTGTAGTACCTGATCATTTTTTAGCCCCAATCTACTTGCTTGCTTTTGATTTCTAACGTTATGGCTTGAAATCAATAAATACAATGAAACAGAAAATAATCAAAATGAATAAACAATAATTTTATGCAAAATAATTATTATTTATGTCACCACAATCAACATTATGATTTATGTATGTAAGAAATTATTGAATCTCAGCACGTACCTCCAATAAATATGTTATGCGTTTGAGAATAATTTTCCTGAACGATAATTATAACGAGTTGTTTTTATCAATCAAATCTCTTTTTAAAAGCACACATGAATCGATATGAATACAGACTAAATAGGCAATATTTATTCACAAGACATGTATTCACAATAAATAGTTAGATAATGGATGACATAAAAATAAAATCTTACATAAAATACAAAATTATTTTCAACACTCGCTACTGAGTCTTGCTAAGCAATGTGGATGACATGAAATGATGAATATCTCCTTGTGTACATAAAAACGATATATATATATATATATATATATATATATATATAATTATCAGACAAAAATATCTGCGATTTGCGTAGCCAACAGTTACCCCTATGCAGTTGGGGTAAGAGTAAAACTACGTAAAATGGGTAAGCTAATAAGGCGTCAAACAAAAGATGGTGAAACTTAGAAAAACAAAAATAAAGTTAAAGAAAAATCTACAATGGTTGTTGTTGTGGATAATCGCCTAAACATCATGAGCACTCAATAGTCAGCATTCAAATAATCATTGACAAGATCATTATGTAACATACAGTATCTCACAAAAGTGAGTACACCCCTCACATTTTTGTAAATATTTTATTCTATTTTTTCATGTGACAACCCTGAAGAAATGACACTTTGCTACAATGTAAAGTAGTGAGTGTCCAGCTTGTACAACAGTGTAAATTTGCTGTCCCCTCAAAATAACTCAACACACAGCCATTAATGTCTAAACCGCTGGCAACAAAAGTGAGTACACCCCTAAGTGAAAATGTCCAAATTGGGCCCAATTAGCCATTTTCCCTCCCCGGTTGTCATGTGACTTGTTAGGGTTACAAGGTCTCAGGTGTGAATGGGGAGCAGGTGAGTTAAATTTGGTGTTATTGCACTCACTCTTTCATACTGGTCACTGGAAGTTCAATATGGCACCTCATGACATAGAACTCTCTGAGGATCTGAAAAAAAGAATTGTTGCTCTACATAAATATGGCCTAGGAGATTGCCAAGACCCTGAAACTGAGCTGCAGCACAGTGGCCAAGACCATGCAGTGGTTTAACAGGACAGGTTCCACTCAGAACAGGCTTCACCATGGTTGACCAAAGAAGTTGAGTGCACGGGCTCAGCAACATATCCAGAGGTTGTCTTTGGGAAATGGATGTGTGAGTGCTGGCAACATTGCTGTTAATGCTCAGACCATACGGCACACACTGCATCAAATTGGTCTGCATGGCTGTCATCCCAGAAGGAAGCCTCTTCTAAAGATGCACAAGAAAGCCAGCAAACAGTTTGCTGACGGCAAGCAGACTAAGGACATGGATTACTGGAACCATGTCCTGTAGTCTGATGAGACCAAGATAAAATGTTTTGGTTCAGATAGTGTCAAGCGTGTGGTGGCAACCAGGTGAGGAGTACAAACTGCTGGCACTTGGGAGCTACAGTTCATTGAGGGCACCATGAATGCCAACATGTACTGTGATATACTGAAGCAGAGCATGATTCCCTACCTTTGGAGACTGGCCCGCAGGGCAGTATTCCAACATGATAACAACCCCAAACACACCTCCAAGACAACCACTGCTTTGCTAAAGAATCTGAGGTGTACTCACTTTTGTTGCCATGGTTTAGACATGAATGACTGTGTGTTGAGTTATTTTGAGGGGACATCAAATTTACACTCTAATACAAGCTGTACACTAACTACTTTACATTGTAGCAAAGTGCCATTTCTTCAGTGTTGTCACATGAAAAAATATAATAAAAATATAATAAAATATTTACAAAAATGTGAGGGGTGTACTCACTTTTGTGAGATACTGTATTTATCCTTCCAAAATGGCTGCTGGCTCACAATGGTCGTTACCAGAGTCCCCTATGAAGACTGCCTTTCCCAAAATGGTGGCTTGTTAAGGAGGAGCTTGCGTCTTGTGTCCTTAAAGTTTCAGAGTATGAGGCGTGATGATGAGGGTAAGCGGTATAATGGTGGGCTTGTGTAAGTGATGGGTGTGCAGTGATGAGTGTGATCAGAGTGAACAGTGAAGTGTGTGTTGATGTCCCCCAATGGCTTCCTCTCCTGATCCTATACACCGTCCTGTACAATAAGCTCATGACTAATACAGTTGTGAATTTTCCTTCCTAGGGGTAGATTTCCTCCCACTTCCTGTTGCCTACCTCCGTCTGTAAGTAGGAGTCGTTTGTAAGTCGGATGTTTGTAACTAGGGGACCGCCTGTAGATGTTTTACCTATATATATTCTGATTAATTATACATCTAGGTAAAAGCAGAAAGCTATATGGATATATATATATATATATATATATATATATATATATATATATATATATATATATATATATATATATATATATATATATATACACCCTAATCCAAATTATTATGCAAATTTTATTTCAGAGTCACAAAGATTAAATATTTTGTTTTTCAGTTTAACTCATGGATGGCATTGTGTCTCAGGGCTCTTTTGATCACTGAAAATAATCTCGGACACCTGTGATAATTAGATTGCCAGGTGAGTCCAATTAAAGGAAAAACTACTAAAGGAGGGTGTTCCACATTATTAAGCAGAGCACCATTTTCAAGCAATATGGGGAAGAAAATGGATCTCTCTGCTGCCGAAAATAGTGAAATAGTTCAATGCCTTGGATGAGGTATGAAAACATTAGATATTTCACGAAAACTTAAGCGTGATCATCTCACTATTAAGATATTTGTGGCTGATTTAGAGCACAGATGGGTTCATGCAGATAAAGGCACAAGATTTCTGCCAGATCCATGCATCGGATCAAGAGAGCAGCTGCTAAAACACCATTACATAGCAGCACACAGATATTTGAAGCTGTTGGTGCCTCTGGATTCCCACCGACATCAAGGTGCAAAGTCCTCCAGAATCTTGCAACTGTGCATAAACCTTCCATTCGGCCACCACTAACTAATGCTCACAAGCAGAAATGGCTGCATTGGGCAGAAAAATACATGAATTACAATTACAATACAATTACAATACAATGAATAATTTTCAAACAGTCCTGTTCACTGATGAGTGCCGTGCAACCCTGGATGGTCCATATGGATGGAGTAGTGGATGGTTGGTGGACTGCCACCCTGTTCCAACAAGGCTACGACGTCAGCAAGGTGGTGGTGGAGTCATGTTTTGGGCCGGAATCATGGGAAAAGTGCTGGTCAGCCCCTTTAGGGTCCCCGAAAGTGTAAAGATGACCTCTGCAAAGTATGTGGAGTTTCTGACTGACCACTTCCTTTCCTGGTACAGAAGGAAGAACTATGCTTTCTGTAATAAAATCATCTTCATGCATGACAATGCACCATCTCATGCTGCAAGGAATACCTCTGCATCAATGGCTGCTATGGGGATAAAAGGAGAGAAAGTCATGGTGTGGCCTCCATCCTCCCCTGACCTCAATCCTATTGAGAACCTTTGGAGCATCCTCAAGCAAAAGATCTATGAGGGTGGGTGGCAGTTTACATCCAAACAGCAGCTCTGGGAGGCTATTCTGACATCTTGCAAACAAATTCAAGCAGAAACTGTCCAAAAGCTCACAAGTTCAATGGATGAAAGACTTGTGAAGCTGCTATCAAATAAGGGGTCCTATGTTAAAATGTAACGTGACCTGTTAAAATGTTTAAAAAGTTAAAATGTTGTTCAAAGTTATATTGAAATAGCTTTTCATTTCAGTAAATATGCTGCAAATACAACAAATGATAATTTTCAGTTCTTTACAACCTATAAAGTGTTTTGAAACGTAATGTGCGTAATAATTTGGAACAGTGCATTGTAAGTTTTTAATTTTGAAAAAAAATAATGTTATCATTAGGAGGTTTTTCAAATACAATTTGAATTGTACTCTTAATAGTTGATAACATGAGAATTATGCTGACTGTTGTTTACATCAATTATTTAGGTAAGTGGGAAAAATATAATTTGCATAATTTGGAACAGGGTGTATATATATATATATATATATATATATACAGTATATAAGTAGTTTTGTTGCAGCGCTCATATATAAAAACTTTAAATCATAAAAGTCCAAATGTCCATATAGCAGGAAAAGATGTAATCTTATATGCTCCAATGATCCAAAGAGGAAAAGGATAGGGGACCCCCACCATCACTGCACACACTGCCTCTTACCCCTCACGATGGACCCTCATCACAAAGGTCATTCCAGCATGTAATAGCAATAGTGCACCCAATCCAATAGCAGCACTCCACACTCCTTAGTTATCAGTTCTCCTTATTGGACCACATCAGGACATGTCATATGGAGATAAAAGATAAACATCCCATAGGGTAACACGTATAAATTATTGTAATTAAAAATATTGCACTCACATAATCCTTTAAAAACAGCGCCTTTAGTGGAAAAAGAAAGCGATCCACTCTTCCTTCCAATCAGATGGTTGCCGTGTCCTGGCGTTCCATCCCGTCCGTATGTCTGACTCGTCCCCTACCATTTTCGTTATAGGCTGATGTCATCAGGGGGTGTGGTTTCAGACTGACACGAGACTGGCCAGACTTATAAAGGCCAAAAACGGAAATGGGCGGCGTTCCACCGACCCTTCCCCGCTATCCAACACACAGGAAGCAGGAAGAGTTCACCCACTATATGGGGGGACACATTCCAAACACAGGAACCGCCAATGATATATATTTGTAATATTAACAAATTTATCTGGAATATGCTCAAACATCTTTAATAATCAAACTGAAGGCTGATTTACCCAAATTACACTTATAAATACAAACGGAACAGTAAACTAAGAACCCCAGGACAAAAAATCATCATAAAACCTCAATATGAAAAAAACACAACCTTTCAGAGTTTAATAATAATAAAGACAGAATCCTCTTTTACATGCAATAAAGAAAACATCACCTTCTCTCTTCCTCACTACACAACCAGAAAATTAGTATTAGGAGACACCCCTCCAATTCTCATAACAGAGACTTAGCGGGATATCTGTATTAAAGCGGAACTCCAATGGGGTGAGGTGGAATATTGGCAACACTCAGGCATTATTAATCAAGGAATTTATATCCCACTCTATATTAAGACCCAGAGGACTATAGGTCTTAGCCCTATAAATCCACTAAGTCTTGAGACGGGCCATACTCCTCGTCATAAGACTACCACGCCAGTCGCCCCAATATTTGTCAATACGAATAAAGGTAGTTCCCCTCGGGTCCCTATTGTGGCATTCCGCATAATTTTGGGATAGGCTATGCTTGGGAAAACCTTTTTTTATAATTTTGATGTGTTCCTTAAGCCTTGTTTGCGGCTTGCGAATCGTTCTCCCTATATATTCACGACCACATGGACAACGAATCAGGTAAACCACATGCTTCGTCATGCATGTGATGAAGGGTCTAATGGGGAAACACTCCTGAGTATTAATTGTTGAAAAAGAGTCCACCTTTCTACTGTTTACTGCATTGATCTTACAAACAGCACATTTTGTGCATAAAAAAAACTCCCATGTCATGAAAAAAAGAAAGTCTGTTAGGAGGTTCAATAACATTCTGAGCTATCTGCATCCTCAAGGGGGTTGCTCCCCTGCAAACCATCATTGGTTGTTTTGGAAGGAGAGTACCCAAGACCTGGTAACTACATAACACCTTCCAATGCCTCTCCAGTATATTTTTAAAATCCTGTTGTTGTGTGGAATAGGTGGTAAGAAAAGCATATTTGAATGAGTCATTTAGCTCTAGCTGTTTGGGAACCAAAAAATCCCGTCTATCCCGACCAGCTGCCTGGGCCATGGCCTGATCTTTTTTGGCCACATCATAGCCTTTTTCTAAGACTCTTTCCTTCAACACAGAGGCCTCTGCCTCGAAATCCTCCAGTCAGGAGCAGTTCCTTCTCAAACTAAGGAACTGACTGACAGGAACGGACCTCAGCCAAGCAGGATGATGACAACTATCCATACTGATGTAGCCGTTCCTGTCAGTCTCCTTGAAATAGGTAGATGTAGTAATAACCCCATCCACTACCCTAATCCGCAAATCCAGGAAATGTATTTCAGTTCTACTGGATTTTTATTGCAACTCAATGCCCCTGTCGTTCACATTCAACGCTGACATGAAGTCATCGAGTGAATCCTGTTTATCTTTCCAAATGAGGAGGACATCATATATGTACCGCTTCCGTGGGCTACCATAGAGATGTCCTCCTCCCACCTGGCCATGAATACGTTCGCCATACTAGGCGCGAACTTAGCCACCCTGTTTTGTAGGTAGTACGTACTGCCGAACCAAAAATAGTTATGCCCCATTGCAAAGTCCAACAATGAGAGTATAAAGGACTGTTGCTCCTCCATGATATCACTGCCGGAGAGAAAATGTTCAACTGCCTCTCTACCATGGTCATGGGAAATGATGGTGTATAAGGGCGATACTTCCGCAGTAGCAAATTTATAGCGAATATATAGCCCTCATTCCACTCAAAGGATTACAGTAGATTGATCACCTGCATTGAATCTCTAAGGAAGGAGGGAGTTCCACCGCCTAGAGGCTGCAAAAAGAATCACTTACCCACCCTGATAGTAACCAAATCGGTGCCACTCACGATAGGCCTTCCGGGGGGTGTACAGAGTTTTTGTGAACCTTTGGAAGGTAATACATTACTGGTATCTGGGGGGCCACAGGAACCTGATGTACTCTCTCCTTCTTAGAAAGGATTCCTTTATCGAATCCATCCTTCACTAAAGCCACCAGCTCTTTCTTAAACTTTGCTGTGGGATTTCCAGCAAAAGGGACATAAGTATCCCTATCCGAAAGCAAACAATTCATTTCCTCCTTATAGGCCTCAGCATCCAGGATCACAATACCTCCTCCCTTATCTGCGGGTCGTACTATGATGTCTTTCCGTTGGGTTAGGAGGTTCAGACAATTTATAAACATATGATTCATCCTCGACCTTTTCAGAGGTAATGTCTTGAGATCCTTAATGACAAGGTCTCTAAAAACAGATAGGGATGGGGCCAAACCCCCCGGTGGTTAAATACCGAGGCGTTAGAAAGGTTGGGGTTTTTAATCTCTGATTGACTAGCACCACCCAGTTTATGAGGGTTAGTGATAAGATACCTCTTGACATTAATTTTTCTAATGAATTTATGAATGTCAATAAATGTCTCAAATTTGTTCAAACCACGAGGTGGAACAAATTTAAGCCCATGGTTTAACTTCTCCTCATTTGAAATGGGGGTGGAGCTCAAATTAAAGAGGCCAGAGTCCCTCAGACCCGCTTTCTTTTTAGAGCGGATCCGCCTCCCCCCTCTGGAGCCTCTCTGGCGTCTACCGTTTTTTTTGGTGCGCCCCTTGAGAAAAAACGTGAGTTAATAGGGTATCCAGGGCTAGAATCTCCCCTTCCCCTAGAATTCCAACTATCACAGTAACCCCGTGGCGGCCAGAAACCCCTTCCGTTGGAATAACCAGGGGAGCAATCTCCACCCGATCCAATCTCCATGCCTACTATACGGGTGATCCGTGATATATCTAGCCGCTACTCCATCCTCTTCCAACGAGGAGTCATATCTGTTATAGGTATTAACTGGATGGACAGCAGGGGGTGCAACACCCCTACCCCCCTTACCCCTTCCCCTGGTACGTCCTCCTGACCACCCAGAGGGGATATTAACTGTATCCACAGTGCCAGGAGGGGGAACATACAATTGGGCAGGGCCAGGTGTATTGGGGGGTCTATTGGCAGACAAACCACTATTCCCTAAGCTCCCATCCTCCCCAGTTTAATTAGATTCTGCTTCCTTAGTTTTTAAAGTTTGCCATTTGAACACTTTATTACTTCTATAGTCAGATAGATCCCTCAAATACTTTTTCCTTTTTTTTGTTTTTTTGCTCTTTTTCTTTCTTCTCGATGTGTTTCTTTAAAGCTTCAGACCTAGTCTTATATTCCTCCTCTTTCCTAAAAGGAAGCAACTGATTTTTAATTGACCCAATTTCTTCATCAATCAAAAATAACTTCTGTCTTTTTTTCTCCAACATGAAAGTCAACAATCCCAACCCTGCTTTAGTAAAATAAGCAAACCATTCTTTAACCACTTCAGCCCCTGAAAGTTTTACCCCCTTCCTGACCAGAGCACTTTTTGCAATCCGGCACTGCGTCGCTTTAACTGACAATCGTGCAGCCGTGCGACGTTGTACCCAAACAAAATTTGCGTAATTTCTGATCGCCGCTATAAACAAAGAAATAGCGACAGTTTTGCAAAAAAAAAACTATATTTCTTACTTTTTGCTAAAATTCAAATCCAAAAAAAAATATATAAAAAAACATTTTTATCGGTTTGGGCCGATTTATATTCTTCCTCATATTTTTGGTAAAAAAAAATTGCAATCGGCATTTATTGATTGGTTTGCACAAAAGTTGCCACGTTTATGGATGATGAGAATTAATTTCTGGGGTTTTTATTTTTTACTAGTAATGGCGGCGATCTGCGATTTTTAGCGGTACTGCGATATTGGGGCGGACATGTCGGACATTTTTGACACTTTTTTGGGACCAATGACATTTATACAGCGATCAGAAATGTAAATGTCCACTGATTACTGTGTAAATGCCATTGGCAGTGAAGGGGTTTACCTGCAAGGGGGGATCTAGGGGTTAACTGTGTTCCCTGGGTGTGTTCTAACTGTGGGGGGGCTGGGCTACCATGGGCATAAGAGATCTAACTGATCCCTGTGACAGGGATCAGTAGATCTCTTATGTCCCCATTGAAAGAGGGTGGAACGGCCGTGTTTACATCGGCGGTTACCCGCTCTTTGGCTCTAGCAGCTCATCGTGGCTCGCCGGCGGACATCGGGTCCGCCCAAGCCATGGGCACACTCCTCCGGAGTGTGTCAGGCACGAGAGCGCGCTGCCAGCGGCACACGCTCGCCCCCTAGCAGCACCTGCAGCTGCGCGCAGTGTGGAACTGGTTAAAGCAGAACTCCGGTATTTTCAAAAAATCCCCCATTAGTACACCCCCCCCCCCACACACACACACACACTGAACACTAAATAGTTACACACACACACCCCCCCCCCCACATGA
>BLSH010483928.1:517436-530959 GCA_018402905.1 Glandirana rugosa | reverse complement strand
TGCGACTGACGGGGGGCTGCACTGAACGTTTATCAGTGCAGCCCCCCTCAGGATCACCCCACTGGACCACCAGGGAGCCGACCCAGGACCACCAGGGAGCCCCACCCTGGACACCATGAGGAGGCCGCTTAGGACCACCAGGGAGGGAACATGGAGGCCGCCCAGAACCACCAGGGAGCCCCCACTAGACCACCAGGTAAGGGCAATATAGTGCACTGTAGGAATGGCACTGTGCCCATTTATGATACCTGCCAGTGCCATCCCTATCAGTGCTGTATGCACCAGTGCCCACCAGTGCCACCTATCAGTGAGCACCTGTGCCACCTATCAGTGCCCACCTGTGCCACCTAAAAGTGCTCACTTGTGCCACCTATCAGTACCCAGCAGTGCCACCTATCAGTGCCCATCAGTGCCACCTATCAGTGCCGCCTATGAGTGTCCATCGGTGCCAAATATCAGTGCCACGTATCAGTGCCACGTATCAGTGCCCGTCAGTGTTGCTTGTCAGTGCCGCCCATCAGTGCTGCATATGTGCCCCATCATCAGT
This sequence comes from Glandirana rugosa, assembly GCA_018402905.1. NCBI lineage: Eukaryota > Metazoa > Chordata > Amphibia > Anura > Ranidae > Glandirana > Glandirana rugosa. The sequence continues at coordinate 530,412 of BLSH010483928.1, read as the reverse complement.
GCAACCTTATCAGTGCCACCTCATCAGCGCCAATCTGTACTGCCTCCTCAGTGCCTGTCAGTCTAGCCTCATCAGTGCCCATCAGTGTAGCCACATCAGTGCCCCTCAGTAAAGGAGAAAATGTACTTTATACAAAGTTTTGTGGCAGAAACAAAGAAAATGTTTTTTTTTTTCAAAAAAACTGCAGGGGTGATCAAATACCACCAAAAGAAAGCTCTATTTGTGGGAACAAAATGATAAAAAATTTGTTTGGGTACAGCGTCGCACGACCGTGCAATTCTCATTCAAATCGCACTGAAAGGGGAAAATTGGTCTGGGCGGGAAGTGTTCTAAGTGCCCGGTATTGAAGTAGTTAAAGTAGATGTAAACCCAAACTGGATGACACTGTGCACTGAATATCATAAACTATTATCATTTTTATTAGAATACTGCAGGAGAGGTGTGCATGCAGGAAGAGCGTTCCGGAAGGGGGGCAGCTAAGAATAATCTGGAGCAGGGGCATGGCTTGGCCATCCATGTGAGCAGATGTCCACAAGCAGCTCCGGCATTATCCTGCTAAATATCCAGAGATTAGACTTTCACCCCACTGAACAGCCCAGGGACAGTATTGTCTTGGCTGGCCGACTTACCCTGACTTTTCAGCCTCATCTCCGGAGCGCTGCACAGATGACCAGGAGAAAGGAGGGCAGCGAACATTCCGAGCGGCCTCCACAACATGTCGGATCCCTGCTCTTACAGTGCTCGATGACAGACAGCCAGAATGCTGCAGCTGCCAAACTGAGGAGGTTTGCCCACACTCCCAAGAAGGGTAAGCTCCTACAGAAACCCACTACACTGCAGCTAATGTCAGTTGTCCATGCAGCTTGCCTCTCCCATGACCACAGTGAGTACTCCCCTGCTGCCATTACATGCAGCCCCTGAAGACCCTGCAGTAGACACACAGGAGCCCATACTGAAAGAGATCCTAAAGACTGTTCGTACATATGGTTCCTCTCTCACACAACTCACTATGGAATTCAAGGGTATGAAGGAGGATGTGCTACATATTTGACATGACGTGCAAAAGATCAGGCAGAGAGCTACAGCACTGGAGGGTAGAGTGAGTGTTCCATTGAAGATGTTCTGCCACCTATAGAACAAGATGTGCACTCCCTCTCAGCCAAAACAGCTGAACATGCATCTAGAGTTAAAGATATGGAAAATTGACTTAGATGCAGTAATCTGCGCATCGTAGAAATGCCTGAAAAAGATGAGGGTAAGAACCCTGTTGATTTCATTAAGCACTGACTTGCAGAAACTATTGGGAAGGATAATCTTACACTATTCTTTTCATTAGAGAGGGCCCACAGGGTGCTGCCTCGACTTCCACCACCAGGGGGCCCTGATAGGCCTTTCTCATTAAAACTCCTGCATTACAAAGATAGGGACATTATCCTACGTCTGGCAAGACGGAAACCCAATATGGAGATCCAGGGCTCCAAGGTCTCAATATTCCCAGATTTCTCTGCAGAAATTCAAAGAAAGAGGGCTAAGTTTATGGAAGTAAAAAAAATGTTTACATGCGGGGGCGTGGCTAACCGCCGAGCGGAATGGACGTCTGAGACACCAGCTCCTGCACAGACCGGCACGGATCACCGCAGTACCACTATCCATAAGAGCCTCCCGAAGCGACGGAGAGTACACGCAGACCAGGCTCCACCCACAGCATGTCCCGCAAACGAAAGGAGTTCTTCATACAGACCCCGGGAGGGGGAGGCCAAGATGGCGCCCGCGGCCTAGCACATGAACCGAGGAGAGCCTACACAGATCTTCCGGATGATGATGGCCCTGAAATGCTCTCACAGAAGGAGCCATTGGAACCCACAGCCTCATCTTTGCCCTCATCAACCAGCAGCAGCCCTGCAAAATCAAGGATGCGACTGGATCAAGACAGACAGGATGACGAGGTGAGCCCCACACCTGAAGTCAGGCCTTCACCAGACAGGCATCCACCTCCTATAGCAACATTCCCCACATCCAATCAACCGGTGTTAGACACCATGATGAAGGAGATACTACTATCGTTACACACGTCAATTCAGGGAGACATATCCACACTGTTCCACCGATTTGCATCGGAAATGCAAACGATCGGTCAAAAAGTCCACCGCATCGAACGCTCGATCGGAGACATGACAGTAACAGTTAATGACCTGGTCGATGCTCAAGACCATACACACGACAAGCAAAGGTGGATGAGGGCCAAAATGGCGGACCCCGAGGACCGGTCGCACCGTAATAACGTTAAAATTAGGGGGATCCCTGAATCCGTATTACCCACAGACCTTAATTCATTCGCCAGAAAAATGATTTTGTCATTGCTGCCTGATCTGTCCCCAATAGAAACCACTATAGACCGTATACACTGGCTCCCCAAACCTGCGCACCTCCCCTCGGAAGTCCCGAGGGACACTCTGATGCGGGTCCACTTTACCACTCCAAAGAGCTCCTCTTAACTAAGGCCAGACACCAAGGCCAGCTCCCTCCACCATACTCCAAACTATTAATGTTTGCGGATGTGTCCCAATACACGAGACAACAACGACGCCAACTGAACACTATCACCAAACCTCTTAGTACCCATAAGATCCCATATCAATGGGGATTTCCCACCAAACTAATGGTTACTAAAAATGGAGTGAAGTACAATATCCACACGGTGGAAGAGGGCCTTGAATTGCTCCATCAATGGGGTATAATTCCTGACGTTTCTCCCAACAAGAAACCGTCCACAAGTGATTACCCTCACAACAGCAACCCCGGAACCGACCGCTCCAAATCCACACCAGGTTAGTGGCATATACGCCTTTAGAACAATATATTTCCTTCACCGGGCTGTGCCTGCTTGTCGCTTATTCCCACGAACTGTACCCTCCAAAAAACGTTACCAGCAGCCTGTTAAAAATAACTGCTGACCGTTAAACCTACCATCAAGTAGGTTACAGCTTCACAAAACATTGTGTTATTTCAAGACTATCCTTGTTTGACTCTTTTTTTCTCTCTCTACCGTGTTTAGACTGTTGATAGTCTTCAAGTTAACTACCCTTTTCCTCCACCTCCCTCCATAATCCTCCTGAGAGTATAAGAACCACAGACCAGCACAAGTATATCTTTTCAGCACTCAAGAATCACCTGCAGCCTAACTCTAACCAACCCAGGACCCTCCGGATTGGATCGTTACTACAAAACTGTGAGTACCCCCTGCACAAACATTCATCCACATAACGCTGCAAAATGCCTAAATTCCTCACACTTAACATCAAAGGTCTAAATCATCCTGCTAAAAGAGCATTGATGTGGTGCACAGCTCAGGATACCCACAGTGAGATACTCTGCATTCAAGAGACGCACTTCCAAGTCAGCACGGAACCTAAATGCAGCAATAAAAACTATCCTCATGTCTTTAAAGCATCTGGCCCTTCAAAAAGAACGGGGTACTGATAGCCATCAAAAGCTCACTAGCTTTTACATTGCAAGACAGTCTGATTGACCCAGATGGCAGATACTTAGCTCTGAACTGCGCCATCGATGGCACTAAATACTCAATAGTAAATATCTATGCACCCAATTGTAGGCAGATAAAATTCCTAAATAAACTAATGAAAAAAATTCACTGCTTCAAGCAAGGCTCCCTCATCATATGCAGAGATTTCAACATCGTTCCCGATCCCGCAATAGACACATCCCACGGCACTTGCAGGAAAACCTCCCCTATGGGGTCTTTACTAAGAACCAACGAACTGTTCGATGTTTGGCGCTGTCACCACACCACCGAACGCAACTATTCTTTTTTCTCACATAGGCACAATACCTACACTAGGATAGACTACTTCCTAGTAGACAAATGGACCTTACCCAAAATTACTGAATCCACAATATCTACCATCACGTGGTCTGACCACGCTCCTGTCAGCATTGCTCTCAACAACCTCCCCACAACTTCACCCACCAGGATATGGAGAGCCAATGCTTCAATCATCCGATCCCCAGAACATACCACCTATATCCGGAACCAATTAGAGGAGTTTTTTAGACTTAACAAGGGAACAGTATCAGACAACACGGTGCTTTGGAATGCCCACAAGGCATTTGTCAGAGGAGTGTTTATTCAAATAGCTGCTAGAGAGAAGAGGAGGAGATCACAGCGTTTAGACACACTAGTGTCCAGGATAACAACCCTGGATCTCCAAAACCAAACTAATCCTGCACCTACTCTTAAAACACAACTCCTAACCCTCAGGCAGGAGCTAAGACACCTCCTGCTAGGTTCATTCAAAAAAGCCCACAAAACACTCAAAGCTAAATACTACTCATTGGGAAACAAGGCAGGGAAGGCTATGGCTCTCAAAATTAAGGGCTACCACGCTAGAACCAAAATCACTCACCTTTACCATCCCATTTCCAAAGCTAAGCTCACAGACCCACAAGCAATAGCAGACGCTTTTAGCCAGTATTACAACACATTATACAATCTCAAAGATGACCCCTCCACTACGCAACCATCCTCTGAAGACATAGCATCCTTTCTCCAAGAAATAAATCTACCCACCTTATCCCCCAACCAACTAGAATTCTTAAACGCACCATTCACAACCTTGGAACTGGTGAGGGTTGTTGCAGCTCTACCAGCCAACAAATCACCGGGCCCTGACGGGCAAATTGGGGAATATTATAAACAGTTTATAACAACTCTGGCCCCCCACCTAGTCCATGTATGTAATGACGCTGCCTCCTCCTCTTCTCTCCCACCTGAAATGTTACAAGCATTAATCATAACCCTCCCGAAGCCAGGGAAGGAACCAACATCACCGCAAAATTTCAGGCCCATCTCTCTTTTAAATCTAGATATCAAAATCTACGCTAAATTGCTAGCCACTAGGCTGATCGACATTATGCCGACTTTGATTAACAAAGATCAATCAGGGTTCACTATGGGTAGACAACCTTTGATGCTACCCACAGACTGATCAACATTATACACCACGCCGAGACCTCCCAAACGCCTTCTCTGCTCCTGTCCCTGGATGCGGAGAAGGCGTTTGACAGGGTACACTGGGAATACCTCAAAACAACTTTATGGAAATTTGGTTTCCAAGGGTGCATAGCCTTCGCCATAATGGCACTCTACTCCACCCCGTCAGCCCGAGTATATACCTCAGAAATGTTGTCCAAACCTTTCCAGATTACGAATGGCACGCGCCAAGGGTGCCCGTTATCCCCACTCATTTTCATTCTCTTCATGGAACCCTTGGCTGAACACGTTATAACTCACAAGTTAATCTCAGGCCAAAAAATTGGAACCATAGACCATAAAATACAACTTTTTGCGGATGATGTCATAATGATGATTACGAACCCAATCACTTCCCTGGCTTCGGTCCAAACAGTGTTACATAGATTCAGTTCTGTATCATATTATAAAGTAAACACAGCCAAATCTCATATTCGGGAGCTTGGACTTGATGCTGCAACTAGCACCATACTTCGCCACAGTTACTCATATTCATGGGCAGATGGTGGTATTCCCTACCTAGACATCACACTATCTAGATCCTCAAAAGGTCTATTCACGAACAACTACCAAGGACTTAAACATATCTTCATGGAAGAAACAGCTAAACTTGCTAAATTCAAATTTTCCTGGGTAGGCCGCCTGGCCGCATAGAAAATGATGGTGTTACCCAAGATCCTGTATGTGTTTCGTACCATGCCTATACCATTACCATCCTCATACCTAACATCACTCCAAACTCTCACTAATAGATACATCTGGCAAGGTAAAAAAGCTAGATGCAGCCACATCAGGCTCATCAAACACAGGTCAGCGGGTGAAATGGGAATGGTGGACTTGAAAGACTACTACCTAGCATCCATACTTTCTCAACTAAGAGACTGGTTCGCAGACGCACCTACCACATTATGGGGAGACATCGAAAACCAAGAGACACCTGGCAAACAACTCCGCAATTGGCTCTTCAGCTCGACTATTACAACCCCCTTCCTTAAATCATACTCACCTACAATACAGGCCGCGATCAAAGCGTGGAAAATCCTACACAAATCCACTTGGAACAACCTGCCAACTAAACTACTACAAATTGCCATAGCAATGCTTAACCTGGTTTCTCCAGATTTAGTACCCCCTAACTGGACAGGACACCCCATACAACATATTTCCGAGCTTCGCTCGGCCCTTTCCCAAAAAACCTTTGAGGAGGCACGTGCTCAACATCACCTACCGGTTAAAGACTTCCTTACCTACCACAGGCTCCAACATTGCTTCTCTTCATTAACTCAATTAGAAGGCAACCTGCCTTGCAAACTTTGGAACTACTACTTTGCTGCCAACTCGCCCTCAAAAGGGATTTCACTAATATACATCACTCTACAGGAGAAAAAAGTCTTCCTTAAATCCAAACCCTTCACTGAATGGGAAGAGGACATTCAAGAGCAATTTACAGACAGGCAATGGCAGAGAGCACTCAAATCCACTTTCGCAGCCACCAACTGCACAGCCTTATGGGAACTGACACACAAACTAACTCTTAGATGGTATATGACCCCTCAGAGATTAGCCAAGCTTTTCCCCTCTACTTCACCCCTATGCTGGAGGAACTGTAACTCCACCGTATCTATACTCCACACCTTCTGGTCATGTCCTCGACTAAAGAAACTATGGTCCAGCATCGAAAGTTTATTACAGGAACTATGTCACCTGCCTTTAATATTTACCCCACAATTGGCAATCCTACATCTGAACATAGATGAAGTGCCACCATCCTTACGTACAATAGTAATCCATGTTCTACTGGCCACGAAACTACTTTTAGCTAGAAACTGGAAGACAGACTATGTTCCCTCAACAGCTGAAGTAGTGTCTTTGGTGCACACTCACTTTACTTACGAAAACATTATGCACCAAATCTTGGATAAACAATGCAAATTCCATACCCAATGAGCCCCATGTATGCAATGGTATAACAACTCATCGAAGCTACATACTCGTCAAAACTGAAGAACTATACACCTGTATATACAGCGACCATCTGTATCTTTATGCTCCCGCCCTCCTGTCCTTCCCCTCACTTCCCCCCCTCCCTCCCCTTCCCCCATACCCCCCTCTTCCTCCCCCCCCATACCCCTAATTTGAAAAGTTATTAACATGTGTTCATTAATGGAACTATAATGTTATTTCCTTTATACCGGACTTTACTGTGTAATGGCACTTACAATATCCTGACTCTATACTGTATTAATATATCCTTTCAATAAAAATCTAAGTACAAAAAAATGTTTACATGCTATCCTGGTGTCATACTACACACTCTACCCAGCTAAATTCCGTGTGGTGGCAGATGGGTCAGTTTACATTTTTGACACCCCGGGTACAGCAACCAATGGGTTGGATCATAATGAGAGGCTTCTTCATGCAGCTGCTACTTGAATTGCCACTTTCCTGGGCATTTCGCATTTATTCAGTTTCACCTTGTCAATCTGCTCAATATTGGAGCGTAAAGAAGAGAAGATGATAACCTGTTACCATTAACCTTTGAAGCTTACATGGCCAATTGTCTGGCTTTGGCACCTTGTATTTACGCCCAACCTTACCCTGCGGGGACCTTTTGATTCCGTCCAGTTACGAATATACACTTTGTTTTTCTAATGTTTTCTTATTTTTTAGTTTTTGTTCTTCTATATTGCCTTTGGATGTCCTATGGCTGTGACTCAGGAACCTATGGTGAGGACTTGGTGGGGATGACTAAATGGATGCATATCGTCCCATTTCAGACTTATCAATCTTATGGCCGAGTCTCATTCAACTGTGACAGAAGTGTTCCTGTATGGTATGAGATTCAGAAACCCCATTCACATAAACTTTGAAATTATGAGCTCATGTTCTGAAACCATCCTCTCCTGGAATGTTTGAGGGCTACATGATGCCAAAAAGAGAACTGCCATCTTTACTACTGTAGGTCACCATAACCCATCTATTCTGTGCCTGCAAGAGACTCATCTGACTGGGGACTGCGTGCACTTGTTGACCCATCCTAAATACCCTGTACAATTCCATTCTACACATACTCAGTACTCCAGAGGGGTGAGCATCCTGATCTCAACAACTGATCCTTTCACAGTGCTCTCCTTGCAGATTGACTTTCAAGGCAGATTAATTTTCTTAGTGGGCAATTGGGACTCTCATGTCTGCATTTTATCTAATATCTACATACCTCCAACATTTAATATAGATCCTGAAGTGTCTGTTCCAATTTATGGCAAACCATCCTCAAATTTCTGTCCAGGTAGTGGGTGACTTCAATACTGTATTGGATAAATTGTGGAAGTGCCCCCCATTAAGGGTTTAATGGCAGTAAAAATAATAGAAAACTTTTTATTGATTTCCAAAAAAGTAATGCAAGATTAGTGTGAAATTCTTTACAAAATTCCTTTATTTTTGAATAAAGTCTTGACATAGGAAAAGTAATTAAAAAGAGGAGCTCTGGTTGTGCACAAATAGGACATGTATTACATACAAATAATTCACAACAGAAAAAGGGAAATAGCATACTCCGCAGCCTGATGGCTGCATGAGGTCCCCTACGTGTTTCGACCATTCATGGATATGCATAGGTCTTCTTCAGGGGGATAACAAGCAAACCCTTTCTACAACAATATTTGAGAATAATGTAATTAGAATCATACATGTTATATACAAAAACAATTAGTCATTAAGATAATGGATTTTTAACACTTACATTTGTTGCAAGATGATTACTAAGTACAAGTCCCAAATAGCCAGAGTATATTAAAATGATGGTTGGTGTAAAAACAAAGCTGCACAAGCTCACTGTGAAACATCTCCGCCTGCCACCCAAGGAAGGCCCTCACCATCAACCGAAGGAACTTGCAAGAGGCCACACTCAGTCCTCTCTTATGGGAGGTGAGGTTGCGATTATTATTCCTGGGGATAGCAAATGCAATTATGATGAAGCTTATTTTATAAAAGTAGTAAAGGTATATGTAATAAATTGACTGTGGTAAGTACACAGTCACTCTAATACACAAAAGCAATATGTGTAAGGCCTCCAATAGCTATGGCTGAAGTTCATATTTCTTATTGTTATAAGAGTTTATCATATGAAGTTTATGCACACTATAATAAACAACAAACTCTGATGCTGTTGGAAAAGCAAAAATGCATACATCAATGCATTTAAGCATTAGGGGGAGGGACATATGTATATAGAAATAAATGTATATATCAATGCATTTAAGCATTAAAGGGGAGACCTATGTGTATAGAAATAAACATATGTACCCATAAAATGTATTTAATGATGGAGCCAAGGTACTTACTGGCAGCCTGAAGGGTGAAAATGCTGGGGGTATTCCCAGTCTCATGTATAGAACCGGAACCGGTCACTACAAGAGATATATACAAAGCGAGATTTCTCAGAGAGAAGCCACAATAGTATCCCAGGGGAGGGGGTTCACTGAGACGTGGTCTCAAGAAATGGTAATGCAAATTGGAATAAATCCCTTACCTACGAAAAGTAGCCATATGCGCCAACCGGGGTGGGGGAGAAAACCCCCATACACCTTACCTGTCATTTTTTTTTTCAATACTGTATTGGATACCTCCCTTGATCTGTATAAACGATTGTGCCCACAAGGCCCTAGAGTCCCTACTCCCTTTGCTTGACACATTTCGGAGGTAGGGCTAATAGACTTATGTCGTTGTAAAAACCCATTGAAGGCCCAGTTCTTCTGTCATTCTCTAACCCATCCATCCCTATCCCACATAGATCTGATCTTGGGCTCTGATCTAACTCTTTCATTTGACCCCACTGTTACATATCTAGCCAGAGGATTATTATCGGATCACTCTCAAATCACATTCTTGTTTGCCAACTCATTGGAAGCTTAATGCTTTCTGGCTGCCCCTTTTCACTAACAAAGATACGATCCCAAATTCAAGGTTTCCTAGTTGAGAACAGACACTTGACCTTGCCTATGATTATGTGGGAAGCTTTTAAAGCTTATATTAGAGGATTATGTATTCAGGAGGTCTCCCCTATCAAAACCTCCTCTAGACAGTGGGCAGTGGATGCTAGCACAGCAGTAGATACAGTGGAACAGGACTATGTACAGAACCCTATTCCCACGACAGAAAAGGTGGATAGATGCCCAACACTTCTATCGTAATGTGCAAAATCAACAGCCTGAGAATAAACTTTTTTTTCTGCTTAAACCTTCTTTGAGGAGGGGGAGAAAGCTGGATGCCTGCTAGCAGTAATAGTCAAATCTCAACAGCCATCCTTTCGTGTTTCAACATTAACTCTGGCTCCACAGCAGGTTGCCTCAGATACCCCTTCTATCTTACAAAGTTTTCGCTCCTTTTTCACAGTGCTTTACTCCTCCAAAGTCGCTTACCCTGAAGATGACCTAACTGACTTTAACCTCCCACAACTTTCTGGCTTGGATAGGAAACAGTTAAATGCACCTATCACCCTAGATGAAATTCAGTTGGCAGTGGCATCTTTTCCTAATTCTAAGGACCCTGGTAGCGATGGGCTACCAATAGCATTATATAAAATATTTGGAGAACTCCTTTTGCCAGAACTACTAACCACAATCAAGGCCACAAAGGATCAAAATTCTCTCCCACCCTCTATGTATAAAGCCATTGTGGTTGTTTTGTTAAAGCCCAGAAAGGATCCTACCCCGCCAGAATCCTATCGCCCTATTTCACTATTGACAACAAATCTAAAGATCTTGACTAAGGTACTGGCAACAAGACTCTCTAAAGTGATAACTAAACTTATCCACCTTGATCAGTCAGGGATCATCCCTAACCGGTCTACAACCATCAACCTTCGTAGGCTATACCTTAACTTACAAATACCGACAGAAATAGAGCTATATTATCACTCAAAGCCACCAAGGCATTCAATAGTGTTGATTGGCAATTTTTATGGTGAGTTTTAGCCAAATTTAATCTTGGGACAAATTTTATCTCTTGGCTAAAACTACTCGAGTCCATGGCTCACCTAAGGGTAAATAATGCCCCGTCTTCACCGTTTGAGTTAAAGGATAAGTTCACCTTTTTTTTTCTAAATTACAGCTCCCCAATGTACCATATATATATATATAGCATTAATGTAGTTTTTTTGCAAAAATATCAAAGCTTTCTATTAATTCTACAGACACTTACTTCACTTGTCCTCATCAATGTTTCCAAATGTATCCATTAGTTCTGCCTTACTTCCTGGTCAGACTTTAGGTCATGGCACAGGAAGGAGTTGACCTGCTGCCCTCATTAGCACATACCCTGCATCATCCACCCTCCTACCTACCCACCCATTCCCAGCTGCATGTTTTTTTAAATGAAATGCAATCAATCAGTGATCACCCTTCTCACTAAATACACAATATACAATCAGATTGCATTGTGTATGGCCATCTTTATACAAGTACATAGGAGGGAGTGAACAGAAACAATCAGCTGTCAAGCGGGAACTCACATTCCCATATGGGTATTTTTTTATTTATTTTTTTTAGCGAGGGGGGAGGCATTTTGGAGCGTTTTGGAGCGTTTTCACTCATCACACATAGGGCAGCCCATCCACTGAAATGGGCTGAAATGGGCTGCCCTGCATGCAACAATCGCCCCAAAGAAACTTCAGAACATTTTTTTAGAGCAGAACTTTTGCGTTTTTTTACTGTGATTTTTGGTACAGCGCATTTCTGAAACGCACAGATGTGAATGGAGCCTCATTGTTCTTGTAGTAACACACCAATTTCACTTTCAGGCCACATTTACATTTAGCATAGTGGGAGTGTACATTTTGTGGCTAGTTTTTCCTTTGACATGCATAGGGCAGCCTGTTGATTTAAATTGGCTGCACTACATGTGACTCATGGGACATTTTAGCGTTTTGTGGGTTGCGTGTTTTTTATTGTGCATTTTGCAGCATTTGCCATCCATTTTTTCACATGCCAAAATGTGTGTTTGCTTCTGTCTTTGCTGTGCCGCGAACAATTAATGGCACTGAAAGCGCAACTAGTAATTTTAGCTGTATAAAGATGGCCATACAATCTTAATGTACAAACATCCATGAACATAGTGAAGTGTAGAATTAATGGAAAGGTTTGATAATTTTGCAAAATACGTACAGTACATTAACGCTATGTTGGTACATAGGGGAGATGGAATTTAGAACAAAAAAAAAGGTGAACTTAGCCTTTAAGTTTAAAGTTTAATCTTGCATAGATCTTTCATTTTGCATTTTTAAGTGTGCAGGAAATGAGAAATGAAATAACAGCCTATATACATAGAGCTGTAGCATTGAAAACAGGAGAAGGGTGCCCTGGGTTCTGTAAAATTCGCCATACACTTTACAATCTGATTGTACAATCTCCTTTCGATCTACCAACAACTATGTGGTGCAATGGCCTACCTGATTGGATACAGAGTGATTGGCTAGGTGTTTCCTCCTGTTATATAAACTTGGTAAATATAAAGGAAATTGTACAATCAGATTGTATAGTGTATGGCCATCTTTATACACCTAAAATTGCTAGTTGCGATTTCAGTACAATTAACGGCATACCAAACACAGAAGCAAACACACATTTTGTCAGCTGAAAAAACGAGTGGCAGACTAACATGTTAAAGGAAATATAAATGGTTCAAATATATTGTCCTCCTTTGTGGATCGGTTAGTGAGACATAGGTTAGTCCATCCGGTAACGTGGTGTATCAACAACCATCTAGCTTTCCTCTAACATGTTAGTCTAACATTTCACATACCGCTTAAAATGTCTTGGGTCCCGTGGGAAGAGGACAAAAGTTACGATGTCGAGATACATATATCCGACAATAAAGTAAAGAGTAAAGGACGTGTGAATTTTTACGTTTTACTTTCTAGATACGTTC
>BLSH010483928.1:439119-450496 GCA_018402905.1 Glandirana rugosa | reverse complement strand
AATGCTGGTAGCACTCATATGTCTATTTCCCAAGGACAACCTCTGGATATGACGCTGAGCATGTGCACTCAACTTCTTTGGTCTACCATGGCGAGGCCTGTTCTGAGTGGGACCTGTCCTGTTAAACCACTGTATGGTCTTGGCCACCGTGCTGCAGCTCAGTTTCAGGGTATTAGCAATCTTCTTATAGCCTAGGCCATCTTTATGTAGAGCAACAATTCTTTTTTTCAGATCCTCAGAGAGTTCTTTGCCATGAGGTGCCATGTTGAACTTCCAGTGACCAGTATGAGAGAGAGAGAGCGAAAAAAACAAATCGAACACACCTGCTCCCCGTTCTCACCTGAAACCTTGTAACACTAACGAGTCACATGACACCGGGGAGGGAAAATGGCTAATTGGACCCAGTTTGGACATTTTCAATTAGGGGTGTACTCACTTTTGTTGCCAGCGGTTTATACATCAATGGCTGTGTGTTGAGTTATTTTGAGGGGACATCAAATTTACACTGTTATACAAGCTGTACATTCACTACTTTACATTGTAGCAAAGTGTAATTTCTACAGTGTTGTCACATGAAAAGATATAATATATTTACAAAAATTTGAGGGGTGTACTCACTTTTGTGAGATACTGTGTATGTATATATACACATATACACACTGCTCAAAAAAATTAAAGGAACACTCTTCGAAAACACATCAGAACTCAATGGGGAAAAATAGCATGCAGCATGCTGCATATCTATACTGATATGGACTGGGACATCGTTTGAAAATGGTCAACCTACAGAGGGCTGAATTCAAAGATTACCCGAAAATCAATGTGAAAAAATGATGCAGCAGGCTAATCCATTTTGCTGAAATTTTATTGCAGCAATTTAAAATGGTACACATTGGTTTTTATGGCCCCCACGTGCTTGTATGTATGCCTGACGTCGAGGCATGCTCCTAAAGAGATGACGGATGGTGTCCTGGGGCATTACCTCCCAGATCTGGACCAGGACATCACTGAGCTCCTGAACAGATTGAGGCACAACCTGGCGGCATTGGATGGACCGAAACATAATGTCCCAGAGGTGTTCTATTGGATTTAGGTCAGGTGAGTGTGGGGGCCATTCAATGGCATCAATTCCTTCATCCTCCAGGAACTGGCTACATACTCTCGCGACATGAGGCTGGGCATTGTCGTGCACCAGGAGGAACCCAGGACCCACTGCACCAGTGTAGGGACTGACAATAGGTCCAAAAAATGAATCTGATGCCTAATAGCAGTCAGGGTGCCATTGTCTAGCCTGTAGAGGTCTGTGCATCCCTCCGTGGGTATGCCTTCCCAGACCATCACTGAACCACCACCAAATTGGTCATGCTGTACAATGTTACAGGCAGCATAATGTTCTCCATGGCTTCTCCAGACCCTTTCACGTCTGTCACATGTGCTCAGGGTGAACCTTCTCTCATCTGTAATTCTGGTGTTCAATGGCAAATGCCAATCGAGCTCCACGGTGCTGGGCATTGAGCACAGGGCGCGCTAGAGGACCTCGGGCCACTCTCATGAAGTCTGTTTCTGATTGTTTGGTCAGAGACATTCACACCAGTGGCCTGCTGGAGGTAATTATGTGGGGTTCTGGCAGTGCTCATCCTGTTCCTCCTTGCACAAAGGAGCAGATATCGGTCCTGCTGATGGGTTAAAGACCTTCTACGGCCATGTTCAGCTCTCCTAGAGTAACTGCCTGTCTGCTGGAATCTCCTCCATGCTCTTGAGACTGTGCTGGGAGACTTAGCAAACCTTCTGGCAATGGCACGTTTATTGATGTGCCATCCTGGAGGAATTGGACTGCCTTGTGCAACCTCTATAGGGTCCAGATATTACCTTATGCTACCAGTAGTGACACTGACCCTAGCCAAATGCAAAACTAGTGAAAACCATCAGAAAAGATGAGTAGGGGAAAAAATGTCAGTGGCCTCCACCTGTAAATCCATTCCTGTTTTGGAGGTTGTCTCATTTTTGACCATCTAGTGCACCTGTTGTTAATTTCATTAACAGCAAAACAGCTGAAACTGCTACTTAACCAGATCAGTACCCCAGGAGATTTGATGCTATAGTGTTCCTTTCATTCTTTTTGAGCTGTGTGTGTGTATATATATATATATATGTATGTGTGTATATATGTATATATATATATATATATATATAATTTCAGCTCCGCAGTTGTTTCTTGTGTTTTTCAGTTGAATGGCCTGTTTATGTGGGACTGACAAATGGAAAACTGTATGGCTGTGATTTCATCATCAGTGCTACAGGAGTGGTACCGAACATTGAACCGTTTCTTCCTGGAAATAATGTGAGAAGTGAAGATTTTATTCCAGAGTTTTCCATATTTCAGTATTTTATTGAAATTCTGTACACCATATACTTTCTCCAATACAAAGGAATATGAAATCCAAATAACATTTTTTCTAACACTGTAAATTAAATCTGATTGTGGGTTGAACTAACCCTTACTTTTCTACAAAGTCATGGCTCATTGTATTGATGTCAGCTTAGTTTTTGCTTCGCATTTACTCATTTGATCCTGGTTTCAGTTTGACGTTGGAGAAGATGGTGGTCTGAAGGTGGATGACCACATGCGGACATCAGTGCCCAATGTATATGCTGCTGGTGACATTTGCACTGCGGCCTGGACACCAAGCCCACTCTGGCAGCAAGTACGTATTGTGCCAGACAACCAAAATGAATTCTAATGATTTTGTGACAGTGATGGAGAAGTAAAAATAAAGAGGCAGCAATGTAAATATGACCCTACTGCATATATCTAATAATATATTCTCTTATAGATGAGGTTGTGGACGCAAGCACGGCAGATGGGCTGGTACGCAGCAAAGTGTATGGCGGCCGACCACCTAGGGGAGAAGATTGAAATGGATTTCTGCTTTGAACTCTTTGCACATGTTACCAAATTCTTCAATTACAAGGTGCAGAAAAAGGCAGACATGCATAATACATGGCCCACATGGTACCAATACTTACTGTATATACCTCTCTACAGCATACAAATGATACATGTAGTGTTAATTACATAGTTTATCTAACAAACAAATGCAACTAAAAAGTTCCTATACCTGCACAAATAGGTGTAGTGCTATGGTGGGGCTGCTCCTTTTTTTTTTTGTTCCGTTATTTTGAAATATTTTATTGGTGTTGAAATATAAGACATACAGCAGTGGAGATCTTATAATACAGAGGGGAAAAAGAAAGGTATCAATTTTAGTCATAAAAAAAAAATGGTCGGGGCTGCTCTTTTAACAGACAGGATGTCATATAAGATATAGGATGGATAAATTAAACCGCGCTCCCTCAAAATTAAACAAATGTGCAAAATAGCAAATACTTATAAAGTGCAAATACCATAACCAAAGGGCAGTGCTTTTAAAGTGACCCTGCAATCATAATGAACTGACAGATAGCATATGTAACTCACTATGTGATCAGTAAATATAGTCCATAATACACTAATCCAATGGATTGGTTTTGTAAAGCAGTGTAAGAATGGTAAACAGTTCATTCGTGCAGACGTGCCAAAATCCTGGAATCAAGGGTGCAAGTTCCACACAATAATTGGGGTGACATCAACTTTCACCAATTTCTCATCCTACTCACCAGAGAGAGTTGATCCCCATGACAGAGATCAAATGCGCCTGATAAATATTCCCAAATGGCAACGTCAGCATACCAGGGACGAATCATCATTACCTCCAAAATCCCGAGATGATGTAAGGGAAACAAAGGGAGGACTCCAATGGTGAAGAACGTCTCCAATATTTATTTAAAAGTTTAAAACAAATGGACAAAGTTCCAAGGTAAAAACAAGGAAGCAGGGGACGCAGTGAGCGCTCCTCCTGCATTCCACAGAGCGGAAGTGATGTGTACAGATTCCGGCCTACCAGACGCAGCGTTTCGTCAGCTGCGCACTGACATCATCTGGGTGACCCAGATGTCAGCGCATAGCTGATGAAACGCCACGCCGGGTAGGCCAGAATCTGTACACATCACTTCCGCTCTGTGGAACGCAGGAGGAGCGCTCACCGCGTCCCCTGCTTCCTTGAAACTTTCTGTCATGACACTGCAGGAGCCCTTCCAAGCATCTGCGCACACACCAGATAATCATAATGGCAGCACTGGAAGGGGGCATAACCATGATAAAGAGAACTTAAGAACATTTGGCAAGAAGAGCTAAAAGGACATTTGACCAATAGTGAAAATAGCCTCATTTTATAGTCTAAAATCATTTGACCATAAGAGGAAATCATATGAGGAAGACCTGTTTGCAATGTGTACAAAGTGTATGGAGATTCTTGTGCACTCTAGGGATGAGCTGCAGGTTTGTTTGTTGTTTAGGTTTGGTGAACAGCGGAACAAACCTCTGGCTGCAGCTTCTACTCAGGTATTCAGGTTGTTAGGAAGCCAGCACTCGCTCACATCCTTACAATCAGAGAATCTACCACCCACCCAGCACATTCAGCTGGGTTTCCAGGCTGACAGGTGAAGGTAAACAACGGAGGCGGGATAGTTTAGAAAAAAAAAAAAAAGGCGGGTTCCCCAACCTCCCCAGAATTCATACCAGGTCCTTTCAGGTCTGCTATGGATTTTAAGGGGGACATTCCCTTTTCCCCCTATTAAAAAGCAAAAGCATAAAGTACCCCCAAAGTCCATACCAGACTTAGCTGAGCAAGTCATTTAACCCTTTTGCTGCCAGAGCTGTTTTTGTAATCTTTTGCATAGGATACTAGTGCAATAAAAATGATTTTCGGCTTAGCCAAACATATACTTATTGAAAGCAGAGACCCTAGAGAATAAAAAAGCGGTAGTTTCAATTTAACGTAATATTAATGCAATGGTTTCTGAAATGCAAAATTTCAGTAAAAAATACACTAAAGTCAATTTTAGGTCACATAAGCTGAATATATTACCATTTTTTTCGGTAAAATATAAAAGATGGGGGGGCACATGCACACAGCTTTCCATGGCAGACGCTTCTACCTAAAGCTCTGCTCTCAGTAGGAGGACAAATTAAATTGGCTGCACACCACTGCCGGTCCAAGAATATTCATTGTATAAAAATCATACTACCACCAGGACACAGTCAAATGCAAAGGTTGACGCGTTTCACACAAACATTGCGCTTCCTTATAACTGGACAGCTGTTATAGCTGCAAAGGGTGGGCCAACTCAATAATGACTAAGACTGGGATGCCATTAAAGTGGTTGTAAACTCTGTTACACCACTTGTACCTATAATAAGGCTTACCTGTAGATACCGTGAATATCTCCTAAACTTGCACTGTTTAGGAGATATTCACTATATGCGTTTTTGCCCACGTCATTGGTCCATGCGCACTGAAGAAACGGACTGCTGGAGCCGTTTCTTCAGGGCTTGTGCCATGACCGGCGGCTCCCGTACGCATGTGACATCATCACGGCTCCTGCCGCGATGACGTCACATGCACACGGAAGCAGCCATGCGCATCGCCATATGTGATTCATACTAGTTCATTATGCCTTTGTGTTGCAGGTTTCTTTTTTTTAGGTTTACAACCTCTTTAAAGTTCATGTGCATGTAAAGACAGATGTTCCAATACTTTTGATAATATAATGAAAATCCACTGTTAGGCTAGGTTTACACCTGTGCGGCCGTGGTTTGCGCGGGCCCGAGAGCCCGTAGTTTGAATGGGCTGCATTCAACACGTGCCCCGCAACACGCAGGCAAGAAGTCCCTGCACTATTCTTGAAATCTCAGCCCGCAATGGAATTGAGGTTTCAATTTGCAGTGTGAGTGCGTGCCATTAGGATTAATTGCACCCGTCCGCAGGTCCCGCATTTCTCTGTGTGGGTGGTTGCGGCTGCCGGTATTTGTGTGGGTCCCGCAGGGGCACTACCTACACAGATGTGAACCGAGCCTTAGTCATGTAGTCCAGTGCTGCAGATCCATGTCAATCAATGAACAATGCCTGGCGAGGAAAAAAAAAATACAAAAATAATCTGCAACTGCTCATTGCAAATGACAGTTTCCAGCCACGCTTACCAATGTAAACAAAAGGGCAGAGTCTCCTGGGTGATGACTGGCCAAACATTGACGTGTTCATATCTGGTCACTGACATCACCCAGGAGACCCCATCCATTTAGGACAGTTGAAGGTCAGGATTTTCTGTCAATTTCTGGAAGATTGATAGAACACTCCCCTTGCATCTAAACTTTGGCAATTGCTAAATACACACATGAAATACCTATGTGGCAGCTGTATAACTTGTCAAAGGATTTGTAATTTTATGCATCTGGTCCTGAGATTTACACAGCTCTGCCACACGCCACAGGTCTGTCTAGCAGGGCAGGAGGCCTGAGTTTTCAATAACATGTACAGGTCTTGTCCCTCCCCCAGGACAGTAAAAGTAAGGGGAGACTGATTAATTCATCTCTCTCACTCTGCTCTCTCCTGAGCTCTGCTGTACAAACACTGCAAGTTCCTGATACTAAGTTGGTTAGATACTTACACTGCTTGCATTAAAATACATTTAAGGCCGTGTTAATGCTTTTAAAGTGGATGTAAACCCAAAAACAAAATTCTAATAACATTTCTAGCCTGTACAGGAGGATGTCATGTCATCTGTGCCCAATCTTGCCACCAAGAGTTAATCCAGCTCTTAGTAATCCCCTTATCTTTTTTCGATAAGAAAAAAAACGACTAATTGCTAAATAGGCGATATTTCTTCCCATGCTGTGTGAGTGACTGACAGGTAATTTCCTTATCTCAAACACGAGCATACAGAGCGTTCGCTCTTTCTCCCACCCCCTCCTTTCTCCTCAGCTCTCCTAGGATTGGTTCCACTAGAGGGAGTATGTGGGCACATGCACAGGAGACACAAGGGGGGGTGGGAGAGCGCTCTGCTTCTGCCCAGAATGCGCTAGTCAAACAAGCGCGAGGATCATAGTTGGGCCGCTGCTAGCCCAAGGGGAGGGTAGAGGAGGGCAGAAGCCTAATGATGTCATGTCTTCGCCCACCGATCGCCACAGCATAGACCCGCCCCTGGATTCCGGAGTTGTGGGGCTCCGTGTAGGAGAGCGGGGTGACATCTGGAAGGTAGGATGACATTCTGCAACCATATACAGAGACATACTAGATTATAATAGCACCAGTTCATATTCATGTGTGGTGGGTTTACATCCACTTTAAAGGTATATGTTATAGTGTTTTATGGTTTGTTGTACTATTATCTACTACTGCAGCTAACTCTTAGGCTACTTTCAAACCGAGCGGCAACGGTGGTAAAACCCCGCTAGTTTTAGCGGAGTTTTACCAGCGATAGGGCTCCGCTATGCGGGCGGGAGCACCGCGCTTTTAACCCCCCACAAGGGGTTAAAAGTGCCGGCGCTCAGCGCTACCGAGGTGGTGTGCAGCCGCTTCGGAAGCGCTTGCCATTCATTTCAATGGCAGGGGCGGTAGAGGAGTATATTACCGCTCCCCTCACCGCCCCAAAGATGCTGCTTGCAGGACTTTTTGTAACGTCCCGCAAGCGCACTGCCCCAGTGTGAAAGCACTGAAGGCTTTCACATTGGGGTGGATTGGGGGGGACTTTTGAGGCGCTTTACAGACGCTTAATAGCATCTGTAAAACACTTCAGTGTGAAAGTAGCCTCAGTATCTGAATTTTTTTTTTAGTTGATCAAATATATTATTGTGATATTTCCATGTAACCCCCTGTCTCCCCTATCCAGGTGATTCTGCTGGGGAAGTACAATGCGCAGGGCCTGGCTTTGGACCATGAACTGATGCTGCGATGTACCAAGGGACATGAGTACGTCAAAGTGGTGATGCAGAACGGGCGCATGGTGGGGGCGGTGCTGATTGGGGAGACGGATTTGGAGGAAACATTTGAGAACTTAATGTTAAATGAGATGGACCTGTCAGCATATGGAGAGAATCTGCTGGATCCAAACATTGACATTGAAGATTATTTTGATTAGAATCAACAATGGCATTAGGAGCAGCCGGGGATTTGCAACCCATTTTTGGATGTGTGGATAAATAATTTATTTCGGAAGTTATTGGAAGTGTGCAGGACACACAGAAATGAGTAACAGGCTCTGAAAAAGAAACTGCTTCACCATGGCCAACAATCGCCTACATTAATTAGAAAGAGAGGATTTTGATAAGTTGCAATGCCGATGGGCCACAAATCCTTGCATGCTCTTACTGTCCAAGGTATGAGGATATGAGCCTTCAGCATTAAATTGTATGTCAAGCCAAAAATATTTTCTCTAATTTTGGCTGAAGCAGGCATTGAATAAAACTTGCAGAACATAGTAGTTTATATTTGTGTTTACCCTCTTCCCACCATCCAAGTAAAACCATCTTAATGCCAAAGACTTTTCTTGGGCTTCTTGATCATGTCAGTGGCTGTCACAGTGATCACGTGCCTATCCTATACAGTACTAGCTCCTAGTTAGTGTTATGTGACTTAGTGCTGGGGGTGCTAGACCGAGTGACACACACTGTGTGTATATACATATATATATATATATATATTTGGCAGCACAGAATAAAGCCCACCTCTGTGCTGCCATGGATATGCTTATGGTCAGTGGGAAGGGATCAACATCCACATGGACCTGAAGGTTGACCTCTTCCAGAAAAAGCTTATCTCTGGAGATTTTGGGATCTCTAACCCTCTAGGAGGAAGTAGTGTCACTAAGCTTGCCAGGGGATTCCACCTCCTTTTCCGCTGCTTCCGTATTCCTTTCAGACAAGCCTGGAACTGAAGCAGATGGCACAATAGATGAGTAGCTCAGGCATTTAAGATCAAATAGAGTGTTGATCTAAAAGCTTGAAAAGTTGAAGACATTTTTCTTTTTAAGGCTGGCCCTACACTAGCCATTCCTCTTCATTCAACCACTAGTTGAACGAAAGAAAATGACTTGATTCCCCCATCCACATCGAGTGGAATCCCTCCTGCTGAGCCTTTTTATTTTGATAGCAGGAAGATTTCCTCGCTGTCAGATAACACTCATCAGCACCGCTGGCTATAGCCAACGATGTTGAAAAAGGGAAAACTTCCCAACAGGCTAGTTGTACACAAGTAGATTGATAGAGCGACTTGTGCACAACCAGCCTGCCCATACACAAATCAATATTCTTCTGGACCCTGCTGAACTGAATTCTGATCCATGTATGACCGACCTTACACTTGTGAGATCTTTGCAAGCTGCAAAGGACTTTTTCTCACCAGTTTTTCAATACATTTATGGCATAACTGCTTAAGTTGCAGCACAAGAAGGAAAACGTAAAATTGAATACTTACCTTTACATAATTTTCCTTTCCTGGTGTCTACCCATGGCAGCATACACATGGTTGGTTGCTCCACCCTCAACCAACCCACAGGACCACTTTTAACTGTATAAATTTAAGAGCTGCCCCCTCCTAAGGCATTCTTGTAACTAGTCTTCAATAAAGGATTCTAACAAGGAGGGTAGGGTGTATGCTGCCATGGTTAGGCACCAGAAAAGGAAAATTACAGAAAGGTAAGTATTCAATTTTCCTGGTGCCTCCATGGCAGCATACACATGGTAAATGCTCACAGGGAGGGTTAATGCGTCAAGAATTTTTTTTTTTAATGTGGTTACAAAGCCAACAACTGTAAAGTCTTTCTCCCAAAATCTTGGGAGGCGAGGATGGCTATATCCACACTATGATGTGTCATAACGATTTTAAAGGAGGAGCACTAGCTGCTTGGCAAATGGTTTCTGGAGAGACTTGTGCCAGGGCCACTCAAGAAGCTTCTATTCTCCGGGTCGAATGAACATTGACCGCTTTTGGAATTGGAAGACCACTAGCCCGGTAAGACTTTTGAATTAGCTGCACTATCCATTTAGCCAGGGTTCTCTTGGACGCCGCCATTCCTCTTCTAACGCCTTTAGGAATAATCAATAAATGTTGGTCTTTGCGGAGATGTTCAGTCAACTCAATATATCGATGAAGTGATCTAGCTACATCCAGTTCGGGTAATTTTGAGGTGACTGGGTCTTCCTCAAAGGCTGGCAATACTCACTCCTGAGTGAGGTGATATATGGCACTTTGGAACAAACTGATGGTTTGGCTGCAGCACAACTCTGTCCGGAAAGAAGGTTATGTACGGTTCTTGAGCTCCCAAGGCCTGAATTTCTGACACTCTTCGGCAATTAAAAAGGCTGTTTTCACGGTAATGTCCTCCAGAGCACGTTTCAGTGGGAACAAATGGAGGGGCTGTTGGGGCCTTGAGGACCAAGGATAGGTCCCATTTTAGATAAAGCATCTTCCTAGGTGGTCTTAACCTGCTTTAAAGAAACGGTCTACCAGAGGATTTAATGCCCAACGAGTGTCTGTTAAGGCAGATACCTGAACTTTCAAGGTGTTAAGACCTAATCCCAGATCTGAGCCATTCCCCAAGAAAAGGAGAATCACTTTGTGTGAGCCACCTAAATCCCCCAGTCTTTTCTGCTCAATTTCCATGCCCTCAAATTCAGGACCTCTGGATGCGGATGGATGAAGCTCCCTCGAGATAGCAAGTTGCTGGTCATTGGAAGGATTAGTGGTTTGTACAGAGCCAGTTTGATCATAAGTGGGAATCATGGCCTTTTGGGCCAATAAGGGATTATAGCGAGTATGGTCGCTTTCTCCTTTGTTAGGCATTGGAGAACCCTCCGAATCAGAGGAATCGTATACCCTTTCAAAAAATTCCAGGGTTGTACTAGAACATCTACTCCCGCTGACATCGGAGATGGGTACCTGGTGAAAAACTGGGGTGTTTTCGTATTCCATGGAGCAGCGAAAAGGTCTATTTGGCACGTGCGTGCATACACCCCTCACATTTTTATAAACATTTTATTATATCTTTTCATGTGACAACACTGAAGAAATGACACTTTGCTACAATGGCAAAGTAGTGAGTGTACAGCTTGTATAACAAAAGAAGTCACAACAGTGTACTTTTCTATATTATTTTACAAATATTTTTACACTCCCCACATACGTGCGTGCACGGTTTATCTGGAAAAGCGACGAGGTACCTTATGCTTTTGTGGGGTCAAAAAGTGGTCCATGGGTAGAGGCTACAGTCGCCCTCATCTACAAGATCATGTTGGGACCTTAAAAAACTTTCCCATATGCTAAGGAGACTAAGCCTCCCAAGAGGTTACGGATTGTTTCCTCTTTCGCTGGTATGAGCGATATTAGGGAATAACCGGGTTTTCCGGTACTAAGGGTGAATACTAGTTTGACCGAGACATGTTTGGTGATTAGGAAGGTTACTGGTCGTTGAACGATAGAGCTCCCTCGAAGTAGGTAGGCGT
>BLSH010483928.1:293743-308142 GCA_018402905.1 Glandirana rugosa | reverse complement strand
AGTTGGTTCAAAATCTCCTATTGTGAATTGGATGCAGAGAAACCGCATCCAATTCACAATAGTGTGAACCCAGCCTCAGACCCTTGATCTCTGATGGAGACCCAATTTTCTGACTCTGGGCCCTACATTGCACCCCAGAATTCTTTAGTAATCTTCAGATTTTATAATGCCATGCACACGGTCAAGACATCCAGTGCCTGAAGCAGCAAAGCAACCCTAAAATATCACTGAACCTCCACCATGTTTGACTGTAGGGACTGTATTCTTTTCTTTAAAGGCCTCATTTCTTTTTCTGAAACAATAGAATGATGGGCTTTACCAAAAAGCTGTCATTTTTTTCGTCTGTCCACGTCACATTCTCCCAAAAGAATTTTGGCTTCCTCACATTAGGTTTTGGCAAACTCTTTGATTAATTTTTTCTCTATTGTCCATGTCCAGCTACAATGCCATGGGCTGTAAACTTCTTGACAATGTTGCCACAGTGGACACAGGAACATTAAGATCTCTGGAGATGGATTTGTAACCTTGAGATTGTCCATGCTTTTCCACAATTTTTGTTCTCAAATCTTTGCTGCTCTTTCTCTTCTCCATGCTCCGTGTGGCACACAGAGACACACAACAGAAAGGTTGAGTCAATTTTTCACCATTTTAACTGGTTGCCAGTGCGATTTCTATATTTTCAGCATCTGTTAATTGATGCAGGTGCATTTAATTACATATTACAGGAGCATCACAAACTTGGAATGTAATTATGTCTTACAATTTTGAGAAGGTGCCAATAATTTTGTCCAATCCATTTTTGGAGTTTTATGTGGAATATGTCAAATCTGCCTTTTTGTTTCTCCACTTTTTTGTGTCATACCAATACAAACAAAATAAATAAGCATGAGAATGCCTAAACATTTGTAATTGCAACAATTTTCTGGGCGAAGTGGTGGATTATCTATCAGAAATGCAGGGGTGTTTCTCTCTCTCTCTCTCTCTCTCTCTCTCTCTTCCCCCCCTTATTCTGTCTATTATTTATTGCTGTATCTCTTTCTCATAATGACATTTTTTGGCCACTTTTATCTATCTAGCTATCATCACCCCCTTTAAAATAATCACATTTTGTTGCTTTGCAGCCTGAAATGAAGATAGACCAAGGGGTTAACTTATCAACGTTTACCGCATTGCGATAACATGGTCATGTGACTAATTTGCATCAATTATTGCATGCGGTACATAAAGTCCAATTCACAAAAAAATAAAAATAAATAACAGTTCTGTGATATTTACCACAAAATGAAAATGTGGCGGTAAATATCATTAAAAAAAAACATGCTGTAAGCTGTTAAGTCCAATTCACAAACAGAACAGAGAGAAAAAAACATGCAATATTTATCGCCAAGGTTTTGCTGGCGGTATCACAAACAGAATCCCTGAGTTGGAAAAAGGATCACCCCCCCTCCTAAAAATTACTTGTAAACTCAATCAGGTGTAGCTAATCACCTTCTCAGTGGCACAAAAAGCCATTTGACTTTCAGCTGTGATCAGCTGTGGTCATTTTGATTAGCTCAGCATGAAAAGAGCTTTCCTGGAGCATTTCAGTCCCTGGGTAGTGCAACTGAAGCAAACAATCAACTATGGGTGCTAAGGCACTGTCAAAAGATCTCCGGGATAAAGTTGTGGACAGACACAAGTTAGGAGATAGATTTAACCACTTCAATATTATGCACTTAGAACACTTTACTACCAGACCAGTTTTCAGTGCTGTTGCGCTTTGAATGACAATTGCGCGGTCGTGCAACGCTGCACCCAAACAGTTTTTTTATCATTTTGTTCCCACAAATAGAGCTTTCTTTTGGTGGTATTTGATCACCCCTGCGGTTTTTATTTTTTGCGCTACAAATAAAAAAATACCGAAAATTTTGAAAAAAAAAAATTCTCTATTTTTGTCACAAAACTTTGTAAATAAGTAAATTTTCTCCATCACTGGTGGGCACTGATGAGGCTACAATGACGGGCACTGATGTGGCAGTACTGATTGGCACCGATGAGGCAGCACTGATGAGGTGGCACTGATGATGAGGCACTTATATGCAGCGATGATGAGCACTGTTAGGCGGCACTGATAAGCAGCACTGACGGGTACTGAGAGGTGGCACTGATATATAGCACTGATGGGCACTGATATGCAGCAGTGACGGACACTGCTAAGCGGCACTGATGGGCACTAATAGACAGCACTGATTGGCACGCATAGGCGGCACTGGGCACTGATAGGTGGCACTGATGGGCACTGATAGGTGGGCACTGGTAGGGCACTGGTAGGTGGCAATGGTGGGCACTGATATGTGGCACTGGTATACATTGATAGGGGCACTTGTGGGCACTGATAGGGGCACTGGTGGGCATATACATTGATAGGGGCTCATTCTAGGGTGGTCTAGGGTGGCATCTAAAGGTGGCACTGAGTGCCATCCACATTGGGCAGTATGTCACTTACCTGGTGGTCTAGGGGGGTCTCCCTGGTGGTCCAGATCGGCTCCCTGGTGGTCCTGGGTGGGTGCATCCCTGGTGGTCTAGGGGGGCGATCCGAAGGAGGGCTGTGCTGATAAATCATCAGCACAAACCCTCCCTGTCAGGGATGCAGCCGATCGGCTCTCCCCTCCTCAGGTCTGCAGACCTGAGTACAGGAAAGCCGATAAACGGCTTTCCTGTATTACACTGTGACCAGCCGTGACCACGGCTGGTCACATGGTAAAGTGCTTTGGATCGAAGCGCTTTACCGAGATCGGTATTGCGGGGGGTCAGACTGACCTCCCACACCACCGATCGCCGCGATGCGCACCCCCCCTGGGCGCTCGGCGGCTTGTTATCCTGAGGACGTCATATGACGTCCAGTCAGGATAACTGAGCCACTTCCCGGCCGTCATTTTGCATACGGCGGTCGGGAAGTGGTTAAAGGGGATTCTATGCATTAGGCAAAAAGCCTCCTGTGTGCAGAAGCCCACCTAATACTTACCTGAGGCCCCTCTCTGTCCAGCGATGTCCATGAGCAAAAAGGTGGTTCAACAAAATACTGACACAAGGGATGATCCTTTTTCCAACTCAGTGATTCTGTTTTTGAATATTTTGCTGAGATGTTGATGTTATATCTTTCACTTGGATATTATAAGTTGCACTAGTAAATACAGCTAGATAAAACAAAAACTGTGTCTGTCTTCATTTCAGGCTGCAAAGCAACAAAATGTATTTATATTAAAGGGGGGGGGAGTGACACTTTGCTATACCCACTGTATCTGTCTATCATTTATTCCTGTATTTCTCTCCCTCTCTCATAATAACATTTTGTGATCACTTTATTCTATCTATCTATGTATCTATCTATCTATTTACAATATATCTGTCTAATGATCATTTATCTATCTATCTATCTATCTATCTATCTATCTATCTATCTATCTATCTCTGTAACTCTCTCTATCCATTGCTGTATTTCTCTTTTTCTCATGATCTCATTTAGATGTTTATTGGCATGACTGTACATGTGCCTTCTTGAGGAGGAGTACTCACCGTGTTTGGAGGAAGAAAACTGCTGACTATGACCCTAAGAACACCATCCCTACAGTCAAGCACGAAGGTGGAAACATTATGCTTTGGGGCTTTTTCTCTACTAAAGGTACAGACTGACTTTGCCACATTGAGGGGCCAATGGACGGAGCCATGTATTGTAAAATCTTGAATGAGAACCATCTTCTCTCAGTCAGAACATTGAAGATGGGTCGTTGATTGGTCTTCCAGCATGACAATGACCCAAAACATACTACCAAGGCAAGAAAGGAGTGGCTCAAGAAGAAGCACATTAAAGTCATGGAGTGGCCTAGCCAGGCTCCCCTATAGAAAACTTGTGGAGGGAGCTGAAACTTTGAGTTGCCAAGCGACAGCCAAGAAACCTTTAGGATTTAGAGAAGATGTAAAAATGGACCAAAATCCCTCCTGAGATGTGTGCAAGCCTCATAACCAACTACAAGAAATGTCTTACCAACAAGGGTTTCTCTGTACGTTTCCCAAGCAAAAGTCATGTTTTGCTTGGGGATCAAATACTTATTTTACTCACTGAACTGCAACTCAATTTATAACATTTGTATCGTGTGTTTTTTGGTTGATATTCTGTCTCTATCCTTTAAAATACACCTATGAAAAAAAATATAGACCCTTCATTTCTTTGTAAGGGGGCAAACTTACAAAATCTGCAGGGGATCAAATAATTTTTCCCCACTGTATGTACATATAAATTTTTTTTTTTTTAATACATTTGCAAAGATTTCAAACAAACTTCTTTCACTGTATCGTGGAGTATTGTTTGTAGTATTTTGAGGAAAATAATGAATTGAATCTGTTTTGGCAGTGAATACTTTCCAAGATCACTCTATCTATCTATCTATCTATCTATCTATCTATCTATCTATCTCTCTATCTATCTATCATAATAAAATTTTATGGTTACTAATTTTTTAAAACTCACAAAAAATATATTCTGACGAATTTCTGGTATTTTATTATACACACATGACAGCCATTCTAATTTGTCTTCTTGTAACATTTGTGTGCCCTGTCGGCCAGCTAAAGGTTTTGTCCTTTGGAATGGTATAAGAATCTGCAGTGTTATCTGAAATGATATCTACAAAACAGCAACTAAAGACAAATCAAACCTATCGCTGATGCAGACGGCGGTGCATTGAAAAGAGAAGTCACAGTAAGGGCTCTTCTGTGTTTGCTTGTACAGTCAAATAATTTAGAAGACAACATTTGTTTGCTTTTGAATGCAATTTTACAACCTATGTTTCTGTTTACTTTGTTCAGATCTTGTTCTTCAGTGATATCTGCCAAATTTGTACTTAATTACAGAAATTCTGTAACATTTCCCGGTTTGATATGTCTCTCTGTGGTTGATACTGACTGGAATCCCCAGCCGTCTTGTTGGCAATCAGCGATGACATCTTGATATACAATCATTTGACCACATCCAGTCTCATTAAGTTCATCACCTTTAGCTTCCAGCTGTGGGTATTGATCTCCGGCCTCAGCAGTGACGTAGGTATGGAGGAGTTTGATCTCTTCAAAGTATGGAACATTTCACTGTCCATCCCTCAATCATATCGCCCCCTCTAAGGAGATGAGAAATCCCCGGAGGAGGGCCCATGGTTCCACCTCTTCCAAATTAACAGCTGACAAGTGGTCCCAGCAGTCTGAATGAATCCTCAGGACATGAGAGGGGAGGGAGGGCTGCACACAGATGATTTAAAACCAGATTTAAGACCAGACCCAAATAGAGGTGTCATCGTCCACCAAGTCTCAAGAAGCAGCGACCCGAGTCAGCCAGAACATGAAGGTAAGTCCTCCAGAATCTGAACAATTTTTGGGTTGAAATAAAATAGAACTTTTATTTTATTGTTGTTCTTCTGAGAATGGTGATGCCCGAATTTTCCCCAATGCCGTATTTTATTCATTTATATTCCCCAAAAAATTATTTTAGGAAATGTATCAGGCTTTTTTTTTTTGGCTTGATCATGACTGTTTGCAGAATTTGTAAGTTTGCAAAGCTCACTGATACATATTTTACTATTGGAATATATATATATACTGTATATACACACACATACAGTATATATACTGTATTTTTCCAGACAGCAATCATTTTGTAAACCAGTGTCTTGAAGTTTGAAAACAGGAGATTTCCGTATAGTTTACCATTTAACAATTAAAATGTAGAAAGATTTAAGAACAATGATATTCTGTACATCAGTAAAAATAATCCAGCTAATATTCCAAGATTTTACTAAAAAAAATCGGTAACAGCAGTCAGTCAGCTGGGCTCTATTATTTAAAAATTCCAAAATATATTATTATAATTGGACTGGGATGATGATCCATCCATCTTTATGACTTACAAAACCAATTATTAAACACTATTATTTTACTTACCGTATATAGTTCTGCCATAATCTGCAGTGCTCTACAGAGAACACTGAGCCACATCACTATTTGCACCAGAGGAGCTTACATTTTAATGCCCCACCATAGTCACACAACTATTATTATTGTATAGATATACAGTTCTGGCATATTCCACAATGTTGTAAGTAAAAGACTGAGCAAGTCAAAGTCTCTGCACCACAGGAGCTTGCACTCTAATATCCTTCCACAGTCACTGACAGTCCATAGTGATGTACAGAGATCACTGAGTCCGTCACATCCATCTCCTCATGAGAGAAGCTTACACTCTAATATCCTACTGCAGTCATACATATTTATAATTTATTATTATACATTTATATAACTCTAATATTTTGCAGTGCTGTACAGAGAACACTTAGCCATTTATATTAGGCTCTACAAAAGAGGAGCTTACAATCTAATATCCTACCACAATCACACACTATTATTATACATATTTATAGCTCTGACATATTCTGTAGCGCTGTACAGAGAACTCTGAGCCAGTCACATTAGTCTCTGCACCAGAGAAGCTTACACTCTAATGTCCCACCAGAGTCACACACTTTTCTTATAATATACATAGCTTGGACATATTCCATAGAGCTGTACAGAGACCACTGAGCCAATCACATCAGCTGCAAAGCAACACTTTGATTAGAACGTTATGGATAATATTTTAGTAATGATTCAAATTTTTATGCAATTTAAGCCAATTGGATGTGGATCTTCAGAGCTGCATTTCAACCCATCTGAAGATGTGGATGTGATACTGTACATGCTTTAATCACCGCTGGTATAACTGAGCCCTGAGTAGCATGTCTGAAATATAAAAGAACAGTTTAGTCTGAATTGGTGACAAGTGACGTAGTCTGATAGAGTGCCCTGCTCTGTCACTGTGCTGTGCTCTTCACAGTGTCATGTTCAGATAAAAGTCATTACCCTTACTAGTGGTGCTGTATTTTACATAACGCTGCTCTCTGACATGTGCATAAATTATTGGTCTGACACTGTGGGACTTAAAGATATTTTCTTGCCGCTGTGATCCGACTTTCTGTTAGAGGGTGGCTACATTCAATCTCCCACTGTATGTACGAACATAGCCACCCTTTCTTGCTTGCCACCGAGATGGGCTAGGCACTATAGACTATGGGCTATGGGATTTGTAGCATCCATAGTGCAGTTCCTATGACCACATCTAATGTGCACTGCTCGTGCCAAATAAATGGAAGTGAGGGGGATAGAGAGAGGTTTGGAGGCAAAAAGCACAGTAAGAAGCGATTTCATAAAAAATATTTTAGAGGCTCATCAAGTAGTGAATGTGTCTAGAATATTTTTGGAGAATAAGGATATTGTTTAGTGTCACTTTAAGTAATCCCTTTATGGGCTAATAATAAAAATTAAGGTGCAAGCTCTTGAGACCTTCCATCAAACATTATACAATTCTGGAAACAGTCCTGGAACCCAGATATTTATTCTCCAAACCCTAGATATGTATACACAGAGTAACAAAGAGAAGCAATTAGAGCCCTTTCACACTGGGGCGGCAGGTCCGTTAGCGGTAAAGCGCCGCCTAGTTTAAGCGGCACTATTCGGCCGCTAGCAGGGCGCTTTTATCCCCAAGAAGGGGTTAAGGAGGAGTTAAAAGCGCCCATGTTTCGGTGCTTCCAAAGCTATTTTCAGGCGCTTCTGAAGCGCTGCCCATTCATTCCAATGGGCAGGGGTGGTTTGGGAGTGATGTATACAGCGCTCACAAACCACCCCAAAGATGCTGCTTGCAGGACTTTTATTTCCATCCCGCAAGCGCACTGCCCCAGTGTGAAAGCACATTCGGGCGGCATGAGAGGCAGTTCTCAGGCGCAAAACGCCTGAAAACTGCCTCAGTGTGAAAGGGGTCTTCAACAATCATAAAATACAACTTATTTTTTCTTGACAATTTTCATAATTTATTGAAGAAGGGACCGAGGAAGGACCAGAAAGCTTGCATCTCTAATAAGTTTGCCATTTAGGGGAATCATTCCATCTCTAAACATTCTATCTTAATTGATGGCTAACATAGTACAGGACTCTACTAACAATAATAATGTAATTTTTATATAAAGTCCCGGGACTGGCTTACCTAATCTGTTTGTCCTCTGTGTCCTTAGGACAGCGGGTGTCGAGCGGCCTGCACCCTCCTCCTGATAATGTCCTCCTCAGTTATCCCTCCCTCTGGGTCTCTGCCACAGGTAAGTGATCCCTGTGTGATGTGGCTTTTTTTTGTAGCTCTCTAAAGCCTGCTACACACAATGAGAATATCAGACACATGATCATCTGTTTTTTGTTTTTTTTTTGCATGCTAATCTCATATTGAAAATGAAGAGGTTACTAAAGTTACAAAAATTCTTGTAAGACAGAATACAACTGATATTACTGATCTAATGTATTGTACTGTAATGTACTTTATGTCTCTGAGCATGCTTGGTCTTCCAATTTTTTTTTGATAAATACTGTCAGATTAAACGAAAATCGTACAATCTGGTATTGTACAAGAAAAATGTTCGTGTTTGACCCTTCGTATAATCTCAGATGAAGGGTCGTGGCCAGCTCTCGAAAGCTAACAATCAGATTATCGTACCATCGCTTAGAAAGCAGTATATTTTGTCTGATTTTCTGATCGTGTGTACTAGGCATTACCTGTGTGTGTATCTATTTTCCATTTCTCTTTTCCTCCTGCCTAGGGCCATTTTCAGAGACGAAACTGGACCCCGCAGGCAATGCTGTACCTAAAAGGAGCACGTGAGTCGCTAATTTCCTGTCCACAACCGCCATGACAGTGCAGAGCTTAAAACCATCCAACACGTCTGTGCATAGACAATAAATAACCCCCTCCCCCCTGAGACACGACTTCTGTGCCATCCTATCCAATCATGATCAAAAGTGCAGATATTTTCTGCCGTCTTATAAAAACTCAAAGTTACTGAAGAAGAAGAGAACCATTCAGAAATTACCATTAATAATCTTTAATTAATAATTTTTAATGCTGTCTTATCCCTCTGGAATAACTGTGTGTGCGGCTATTCATTTGTATTCCCTCCCTGTCACAGCAGAAATGTTAGACTATAAGTCCCTGACAGAAACTGTTCTGTCTCCTGGCCAAGTTCAGGGCTGATAACTTGTACAATATCTAGGGTAATGGAGGGAAAAGCTGTTAACAAATCCTTTAGATTTTTTTTTTAATGTAAGCTTGACAGCATCTTTGTTATGTAAGAGTTATTTAAAGCGAGGCTCCAGGCTCCTTCAGAAAAAAATTAAAGCAGCTACAGTATTTGTAGCTGCCAATGGCGGCAGGTGTTTTCCAACTCTCCGAGCGGAAGCCCCCCCCCCCCCAGAGCGGCACCTCCAAGCGGCACTCCCCCACTGTTTTCTGGTCGGTATGGCACTTGCCCTATCTAGGTGGGTGGCACAGCGGCTCCATGTCCTCTAGTCCACGACGGCTTTCAGCATTCGCTGTTTTAATACACATGGATGGGCTGAGAGCGCACTCTCTGCACCCCAAGGCCACCCTATCTTGAGGCCTATTAGATCAACTGGCTCTAATCGGTGCTTCAAAAAAACGCACCCCCGCAATTTTAATTCATGCGCCCTGAAAGGGTCAGGCGCATGGATAGGGGGACGGAAGAAGGGATAGGGGGGGCAGCGTCCATGCGCCCTCAATGGATGGGCTGTTCCTGGTAGCTGCTGACTTTTAATGTTAGGACACTTACCTGTCCATGAATCCAGTGGTGTCTTCACCCGAGTCAGATTTTCAATCGTCTCTCGGGTGCTGCCACCACCATCTCAGGTAAGGGAAACCGGCAGTGAAGTCTTGTGACTTCACAACCGGTTCCCTACTGCGCATGAGTGAAGCGCGCTGCGCTTTGTGAATGGCCCGGCGGTGGGGGAAGGAGCCAAAAGGTGCCAAATGTGACAGTGGAGAGGGAAGGAGGCAAATAAGCAGATGAGGTGGAGCTCCGCTCAGGTCTGATGCAAGGATTTTTGACACCCTAGGCAAAACCTAATTTTGCCGCCACCTTGGCTCCGCCCCTGACTCCATCCCCTTTGTCCTGCCCATGTATATGGTGGAGGCGGAGGTGGCGAGAGTGGAGATTTTTGCGGTGCCTCTGCACTATTTCTTCAGCCATGGTTTGCCGGGCTGCACCTGCACCTCTGGACCCGGCCTGAAGACAAATAGTGGTGACACCGGCTTGCTTCCTCACACCAGCCGTGGTCCTCAGGTAGACAGACAGCCTAGGGTAGTATAAGGGCAGGCTAGAGCAGTATATACAGACAGGCCAGAGCAGTATACGGACAGACTAGTGTAGTATACAGACAGGCTAGGGTAGTATACGGACAGGTTAGGGTAGTATACGGACAGGCTAAGGCAGTATACGACAAGCTAGGGTAGTATATGGACAGGCTAGGGTAGAATATAGACAGGCTAGGGTAGTATACGGACAGGCTAAGGCAGTATAGGGGCAGGCTAGGGTAGTATATGGACAGGCTAGGATAGAATATAGACAGGCTAGGGTAGTATAAAGATAGGCTAGAGCTATATATAAACAGGCTAGGGTAGTATATGGACAGGCTACGGTAGTATATAGACAGGCTAGGGTAGAATATAGACAGGCTAGGGTAGTATAGACAGGCTAGGGTAGTATATAGACAGGCTAGGGTAGTATACAGACAGGCTAGGTGAGTATATAGACATGCTAGAGCAATATACAGACAGACTAGGGTAGTATATAAAGAGGCTAGAGCAGTATACAGACAGGCTAGGGTAGTATATAGACAGGCTAGAAGAAGGAAGAGGGGGAAAGGAAAAGAGGGGGGGGAGAAGGTGCATAGAACAAAGTGGTGGCAGGGGGGTTATTCTGGGGGTCTCACTTACCAATACATCCAACAGCCGACTCCTGTGTAAGCTGGTCCGCACTCACTGTGTCACTATGACAGGATGCTAGAGGCTGTGGCGCGCCTGTGTAGCGACATGTATAGCTGCTCTCAATCTCAACACTTTACATGTCATGGTGCCTGGGGAGAAGACGCTCCTTCCGCAGCTGCCCATACAGACTCCGCCCCTTGTTCCACCGGCGCTTCTTTATCCTCATCCCCAACCGGCTTATCCACTGGCTTGTCACCCCGCATCCCGCATAAGAGCTCCAATCTGCTCGGTGCAGCGGGGTGTATGATAGCAGCAAGTGATGCAGGGTTACTGTGTCTGCAAGGATTTTACCACCCCCTCCATCCTGGCGCCCTAGGCGGCTGCCTATCCTGCCTAATGGTGAAGCCGGCCCTGGCTCTGCTTTAAAGGTCACAGCATACACTTTCATTTTATAACATCAGCATTGTAATAGCAATACAAACAATGGTTGTTTTGACAATCCAATATAAGCTTACTTGAAAAATCTCCTTTCATGTTGTGTGTGCTGCCTGACTCTCGACCATCTTTTTCTACAACCTCCTGGATTCCCTGCATGCTTTGCAGCTCCCTTCTCTGCTGTTTACTTTCAATATCTAAGGACTACATACCCCATGATATCTTGCTTCCTGCAAGCAGTGCTTCCTGTACTGACTCCTGAAACTCCTCCTCTCAGCTCTTCTGTAGTTCAAAAGGCAGACTCTGTGAAATGTGTGACACAGCAGTGTTTACCCACAGGGCATAGTGACTGAAAGTTTGCTATTTTCACACTAAATCTACTCCCCGCCAATCAGGAAGTGGGTTGTGAGATCTGTTTTCCGATTGTCCGAAAGGAGAAGCAACCTTATTGGCCAAGGGGGAGGAGGAGGAAGGAGATGCACAATGGCTCCCTTGCAGCGGCTCCAGTACCCGGCTCGGACAGGGGAGGAAGGAGGACGGGAGATTGGAGTCACCCCAGGCAGGCAGGACATCTGCCTAAGGTAAGGAGGCCGTCTGTCTCCTGCTGTGGTGTTCCCTGCAATCATCTCCAGTGCTCATCAATCCCACCTATCAGTGCTCATCAATGCCACCTATCAGTGCAACCTATCATTGCTCATCAATGCCGCCTACCAGTGCAGCTTATCAGTGCTGCCTGTCAGTGCCCATCAATGCTGCCTATCAGTGCTCAATACCCATCAGTGCTCATCAATGCCACCTATCAGTACCTCCTCATTAGTTCAGCATATCAGTGGCCATTAATGCTGCCTATCAGTGCCCATCAGTGCCACCTATCAGTGCTCATCAATGCCGCCTATCAGTGCCTCCTCATTAGTGTAGCATATCAGTGGCTATTAATGTTGCCTATCAGTGTCACCTATCAGTGCTCATCAATCCCACCTATGAGTGCCCAAAAGTGCCTCCTATCAGTGCTGCCTAGCAGTGCTCATCAGTGCCACCTATCATTGCTCATCAATGCCACCTTCCAGTGCAGCTGATCAGTGCTGCCTATCAGTGCCCAACAGTGCCACCTATCAGTACTCATCAATGCCACCTATCAGTGCCTCCTCATCACTGCAGCATATCAGTGGCCATTAATGCTCCCTATCAGTGCCCATCAGTACTGCCTATCAGTGGTCATAAATGCAGCATATCAGTGCCGATTAATGCTGCCTGTCAGTGCCCATCAGTGCCTCCCATCAGTGCAGCCTATCAGTGCTCATCAATGCTGCCTTCTCAGCATGGTAATGAGCTGATAGTGTCTCTCTCATGGAAGAGCTCAGAGCTGCATTAATAGTTCTCCATCCTCCTCCGTTCTCTCTTGCATGGGATGGAGAGGACAGGCGATCCGCTCCTTCTCCCCACGACTCTCTGCTCCTGTGTGTACTCTGCGGGAAGTCAAGTGTGACTGTGAAGCTAATGATCTCACACTTCCCGTGGACTTGTGGAGCACACACAGGAGGAGGGAGAAGCGGGAGTGGATTGCCTGGCTGTCTCCTCTCACATCCCGTGCGAGAGAGAACGGAGGATGAGGGAGAACTATTAAAGTACAACTAAAGGCAACATACATATTTTAGTAAATCCTCATATAAATACCTGAAAGTTACACATGGTAATAAACATAATAACTGAAATGATTGTTTTCCTTCCATATAGGTGCAACTGTGGTCTCTAATTCCCTCCACCAGTTCTCCTTTGTTGTATACTGTTAGTGATGATGGGAGGAGCTGAGCCGGCTCTGAGCTCTTCCTTGAGAGAGACACTCTCAGCTCATTACCGTGCAACTAGCAACCACACTTGGGGCTGGCTGAATGCCAGGGCCCAGTCACAAGTGCGACTGTTGCGACCCTGGCAATTCTGCCACTGACTTTGAGCCTAGGTTCACACTAGATGCGGCAGGGAGTTCACTGCGGATTCAGCACTGCATTTAAATCACATACCGTCCATGCAAACCAATTGCAAGTGTACATTAAGTTAATGACACCCCGTAACAGTTTGCAAAACGCAGCATGGAAAAAAGGGTCCTGCACCAATTTGGTGCGATTGCAGTGCGATTTGAGCCATACAAATCCATGGCTCAGTCTTGGTTCACACTAATGCGATGCAAGAAACGCACAAAATTCACTGTGTTTCCCCGCATCGCAATTACACGGCGTCCATGTGATCTGCTGCGGGTGTCAATGTTATCTTAACGACACCCTGAAACAGATAGCAAAATGCAGTGCGATTGCCAGAATCACATCCGATAGATGTGAACATAACATACAAAAGTAATTTGCTAGAAAGCACTAATATGTCAAATCTAGAATGGGGATTCAGATTATTACAATTGTCCATTGGTGACAAAACCAGTGTGATCATCGTTGCGAACTGACTTTACATCATAAAATACCCCAACCATCAATAATATAACAGCTCTGGCATTCCTAAAGACATAGAAAAATAGAAACATAGAAAAGTGACGGCAGAAAAAAGACTGAGTAGTCCATCGAGTCTGCCCCTTTTTATTTATTTATTTATTTATTTATTTTTTTTTTTTTTTTATTTATTTTTTATATATTTTTTTTTTTACATTTTTTTTTTTATATATTTTTTATTTATTTTTTTTTTTTTTTTATTTATTTATTTATTTATTTATTTTTCCCCGTCTGAGCTACCTGATGAGTCAGAAAAAAGACGGCAGTGAAAAGATACAAAGATAAAAAGATACAGAAATCCTTACGGTCTCGACAATATAATAACTACCAACCCCATAAAATACTACATTTCAGTCAAGCGTTGCTACTAGTGTGACCAAAACAGTGGTTACCTGTTAACATTATTAGACTTAGGGGTAAGATCTAAACTGTATAATCACGAAAGATCGTTTAATGAAAACATACAATACAAGTGTAGATAGCCTACACTAAGACCGTTAGCGTGACGTAAAACGATAGACAAAGTCCCACAGCAATTCTATTGTAACTGTGGGCGTCGTCTAGTGTACCTGCGGCACATTAACGCTACG
>BLSH010483928.1:246722-261468 GCA_018402905.1 Glandirana rugosa | reverse complement strand
GTGGCTCTGACGGAGGCAGTGCCTGAGCATGTCGTGTGATGTCATGGTGCAAGGGAGCCAAGCAAAGCAGCCAGAGCCTTGTGTGTGGGTCTGCAGTATGGGAGCAAGGCAAGCCAGGAGTGGGACTGTCAGAGCTTTTTAGATTGCAGTGGACTGACGGGACCACCTGGCATGGAGAGAGACTGTCACTGTGACTCAGGAGGGGATGTGTCGTGTCAGTGAGGTCTCATCATCATCTGTGTTGCTGAACATTGCTGTCAGTGTCACTGTGAGAGTCAATTTCATGTGTGTGTGCCGCCCATTCTAATTACTTGCCCTCCTGAGTCCTGTCCCTTTTTTTGCCTTACTATCTACCTTAAATCACATTGCTAATGGAACATTGTACTTGTTTGTAGCCTAAATACTGAAATTTGCAAGTAAAACTGTAATTTTGTAACTTTTGGAAATGCCAGTAAAAACTTGGTAGTGTCAGTAAATTTCAATCTGGCCAGTTGGCAACACTGCATAATGCATATTTCAGATGCCTTTCATATTATTGGCACCTAAAAACGCATTGTGGTTCTACCGAAATTGATGAATCGTGGCAAACCGCATCGCGTGAAGCTTGTCACCCAAAAAGAAGCAGGAGCTTCTTTCGGACGACAAGCTTCATGAGATGTGGTTTGCTGTGATCACAGCGAGATTTATCGCACGACAATTGCAATTGAATTTGGCGTTGTGTCATTTTAGCAGAGCATTTAAAAAAAAAAAAAAGCATGTTCAGTCTGATCTTTATTATATCCAGCCTCTTTAGGAATATATGAAAGTCAACTTTATCATTACAGGAAATGGTAATCATACAAGCTAAATATATCCAACACTGCTGAATCATAACAGAACAGAAATACAGGCGTTAATTGGTTACTACACTCTCGTTGGATCTCTGTTTTTTTTTTTAAATAACTTTATGTAGTGCTACCCCCCCCCGCAGGAGCCACTTAAGTATGTTCAGTCTGTTACTCTGTCCTTTAACCCCAAAAAGGGTCTCAGCCCCTGCTGGCACACCTAGCAATATGGTCAACCAAATTGTAAAGTAATGACACAGGAATGGAATACACCAGGCTGAGGTAAATTAGAAATGTT
Source organism: Glandirana rugosa (assembly GCA_018402905.1). NCBI lineage: Eukaryota > Metazoa > Chordata > Amphibia > Anura > Ranidae > Glandirana > Glandirana rugosa. The sequence continues at coordinate 260,346 of BLSH010483928.1, read as the reverse complement.
TACTTAAAGTTCAGTGAAAAAAAAAATGTTAAAACGGAGTTCCGCCCAATGTAAAAGTCAGCAGTAACAAAAAGAGTAGCTGTTGACTTTTAACAATCGGCCACTCACCTGTCCCTCGCTCCAGCGATGCGGTCACCGAGGGCTCGCTCCTCGCCCCCTCCCCTCGGCGGTGCCGGCATCATAACTGTGGGCACCTGGCTTTGGCTTCAAAGCCAGGCGTGCACTGCGCATGCGCGAGTCACACTGCGCCTTGTGACTGGCCGGCGTATCTTCTGAGACCTGTGACGTGTCCCAGAAGATCGCCGAGAGGGAGGGGGGAAGGTGGACTTCCTTCCCTGAGCTGCGGCGCCAGGGGAGGAAGTGGACCTGGGACCCTGTTAAAATAGGGTCCCTGGCCACCCCCAAAAAAAGACATGCCAATTCTGGCATGTCGGGGGGGGGTCACCTTCCATTATAGCGGAAGTCCCACTTTTAGGTGGAACTCCGCTTTAAGGGAGAAATGAAGAGAGAAGGAATATAAATACCATCAATCATTTGAAGTCAGCAGTCAGTAGTGTCTTGAATCATGAAGTAGTACAGACATGTATCTAGGAGCCCCACATTTTTAAGAGTTCAGATTATCTGTCATATAAAATAGCAGTCTGTTCTTCCATTCTCTTCAGGAGCTGCATTTTATGCACCCATTCACAAATGCTTTTTTTGTTTTTGTGTTTACTGAAAGTACCCTTTACTTTCCATTTAATGAAATGGGTAGTTTAATTCCAGGGCTATACAGGCAATTTAATAAAGAGAAGTCAACCTGGCAGAACAGGTTATGGGGTGATAAGGGTGAGATGCATGCAAAACTGAGTGTTGCTATCTGTTTAAGAGATATGTGGTCTCCAAAATGCGGTCTGGGGGCTGGATGTGGCCCTTTGCTTATCTTCATCCAGCCCTCGGGGGAACTATTCTTCCCTCTGGTAAAAGGCATCATTTCTGCCACTAACAATGTGCCATTATTCTTCCCACTGACACCAAAGATAGGCCATTATTCCTCCCACTGACACCAATGATGGGGCACTGTTCCTCCCACTGACACTAACAATGGGCCATTATTCCTCCCACTGATACCAACGATGGGGCACTATTCCTCCCACTGACACCAAAGATGGGGCACTATTCCTCACACTGACACCAACAATTGGCCATTATTCCTCCTACTGACACCAACCAACGATGGGGCACTATTCCTCCCAGTGACACCAACAATGGGGCAATGTTTCTCCCACTGACACCAACGATGGGGCACCGCTCCTCCCACTGACACCAACAATGGGGAACTGTTCCTCCCACTGACACCAACAATGGGGTACTGTTCCTCCCACTGACGCCAACGATGGGGCACTGTTCCTCTCACTGACACCAATGATGGGGCACTGTTCCACTCACTGACACCAACAATGGGGAACTGTTCCTCTCATAGGCACAAACTATGGGGCACTGTTCCTCCCACTGACACCAACGATGGGGCACTGTTCCTCCCACTGACACCAACGATGGGGCACTGTTCCTCCCACTGACACCAACGATGGGGCACTGTTCCTCCCACTGACACCAACTATGGGGCACTGTTCCTCTCACTGACCCCTACGATGGGGCACTGTTCCTCCCACTGACACCAACGATGGGGCACTATTCCTCCCACTGACACCAACGATGGGGCACTGTTCCTCCCACTGACACCAACGATGGGGCACTATTCCTCCCACAGACACCAACGATGGGGCACTGTTCCCCTCACTGACACCAACGATGGAGCACTATTCCTCCCACTGACACCAACGATGGGGCACTGTTCCTCCCACTGACACCAAGGATGGGGCTCTGTTCCTCTGTTCCTCAGTCTGGCCCCCCTAAAGTCTCAAGGACAGTACACCAGCCCATTGTTTAGAAAGTTTGAAGACCCCAGGCTTAAAGCGATTGTAAACCTTCACCTTGTAAAATAACCCATTCAGTTTAAAATAGAAATGAAAGGCAAAACATTTGCGAATAGATATAAAAAGCATTACAAATACCTTTTTTTCCCTTTTTTTCTACGTGATTTCTTTTTGTTTTTTAATGTGAAAAACCCCATCAAGTAACAACAAAACACGGAAAACATCAAAACACAAAGAAATATAGATGATCAGACCTGTGTGGAGTATATCGCCCGCTTCATGATGGTCAGGTCATCTCTGTCTAGGATCTTGCTCAGATCAGGAATTTCCCCTCTGAAGAGAAGATGTTATTATGTTACAAAGCATAAAAATACCCTTCAATCAGGTAGCACCCCCACAGACCCCCTCCTGCTATCACAAACCCCCCTATAAACCCTACTGGAAGTTCAGATCCTTGCAGGAGATGTGTACTTGGCTGTCCCTCAAGTTAACCAGAATCCTTCACTCAACTATAGCTGCTCCTGGTGACATCCCAGGGGAAGCAGGTGACCAAATATTTCATCCTGGTGAACAGATTTTGATTCAGGGCCCGATTAAGAGCATCATGGGCCTGGTGCTGAGGATGTTAGTGGGCCTTTTTATAAAAATAAATAAAATTAAAAGGCAAACTTTTTTGTTCTTAAAACAAACTAAATTAAAGAGAGAAAAGGGGGTGAGAGAAGGGGGGGGGAGAGAGAAAGAGAGGGGGCTGAAAGAGAGGCGATTTACACAACAATGGTCTACACAAGGCAGAGCTAAACAGCGTTAATGACTCACTGGCATGGGCCTATTTTGAAGTAGGGGCCTGGAGCTGCAGCTCCAATAGCCCCTATGTTAATCCGGCCCTGGATAGGTTGCTGCATTGTAACATTTTCAGTTTATTACATTTTCCAGCGCATATACAATATTTGTGTCACTACTATAGCTTTGAACGTGTTTATTCTTCTGGTAATAAGGCATTTATCACTGCAGTATACATTTATTCTTTGGTTTGAGTTTTAAGGTTATCGTTAGAAGTTAAAAGTTAAATTGGCACAAAAAAAAAAAAAAAATGTTTTTTACATCAAGTCTGTTTACTGTTTTCTAGCTTCTTTCTTCTCAGGCTACATTCACATACACAAGGGGGCATGGAGAAAAAAGTAGCCACCCTAGTCTGAGAATAGCAGAAAAAAGCTTGCCATAATTGATAGATATGGCGCTGCTCTCAAAGCCTCCTGCATACTATTCCACCGGCTCTCTCTTTGCCCCAGGAGTTGGTCCCTCAAGTGGCACGTCTTGCTCCATGCATCCACAGTATTACAAAGGCCCGGGCCACAACCTGTGTGTATCAACCACAACTCAAAGTGAAAGTACAAGCTTCAGCCACAGTCCCCACCCATTGACAAAACCCCGCTACCGTGTTTCACCATAGTTAGGTTTACCCAATTAAGCCCAACTAGGGTGAAACGCGTCAGTGGGGCTTGGCCAATGGGGCAGGGGCTACTGTAGCTGAAGTTTGTACTTTCACTTTGAGACTTAGTTGATACACACACAGTGATGCTCAGGAGAGATAGAAGGTACATTCTACTTATATTTATACACAGTGGGGTTAATTTACTAAAACTGGAGAGTGCAAAATCTGCTGCAGCTGTACATGGTAGCCAATCAGCTTCTAACTTCAAGTTGTTCAGTTAAGCTTTGACAATAAAACCTGGAAGCTGATGTTTAAATCCATTTACTATTGACTGACTCACTACCTCTGATGAAAGTTTATTCCAATCATCAACTACTCTTTCAGTAAAATAATACTTTCTAAGATTAGTCTTGAACTTTCCTTCTGCTAGTTTGAGGTCATGTCCCCGTATTCTTGATCTTAGCTTCATACTGAAAATACTGCCCTCCTGAACCTTTTTCATCCCCTTCATGTATTTAAAGGTCTCAGTCATGCCTCCCCTTTCCCTTCTTTCCTCCAGACTGTACATATGAAGTTCCTGCAGTCTCCCCTGATATGATTTATTCCTCAGACCTTTCAACATTTTTTTTGCCCGTCTCTGGACTTATTCTACCTTATCGATATTTTTTTGTAGGTATGTAGTATTAAATGAATAATATATATATATATATATATATATATATATATACACATATACAGTATCTCACAAAAATGAGTACACCCCTCACATTTTTGTAAATATTTTATTATATCTTTTTATGTGACAACACTGAAGAATTTACACTTTGCTACAATGTAAAGTAGTGAGTGTACAGCTTGTATAGCAGTGTGAATTTGCTGTCCCCTCAAAATAACTCAACACACAGCCGTTAATGTCTAAACAGGTGGCAACAAAAGTGAGTACACCCCTAAGCGAAAATGTCCATATTGGGCCCAAAGTGTTCAATATTTTGTGTGGCCACCATTATTTTCCAGTACTGCCTTAATCCTCTTGGGCATGGAGTTTACCAGACCTTCACAGGTTGCCACTGGAGTCCTCTTCCACTCCTCCATGATGACATCATGGAGATGGTGAATGTTAGAGACCACCTTCTATTTGAGGATGCCACTCTGATGCTCAATAGGGTTTAGGTCCTGTGAGATACTGTATATACACACATTCATATACTTAAATCTGACCACAAAAAAAAGCTTAAAGCTTTAATATTACTATCAATTAGGACTTTTTTATATTTGCATCCCTCATTTAAATCATGCGTGGTGATCTTGCCATAAAGCTCTCTGTTCAGGCACCTCCTGTTATAGAATTATTGTATCTCAATTGTTCTCCTGCATTGTCACCACCAGGTAGGAAACTACAAGTGTCTGTTTCAGCAAACATTACACATGCATGGTCCACTCTTGTCACAATCAGTTAGCCCACCCCAAGAAATGCCATGCAGCAATTACTGGAGTGCATGTAGACAGGAAGTGTCTGTAAAGAAATTGCAGGAGATCAGCAGCACTGAGATGTAACAGATAATTAATAAAAGGAATATATGGAAAACAGGAATTTATGGAAAAAATGGCAAATGTTTATCATACATAGTGCACAGAGGAAACTAAATTAGAGTTTACATCTACTTTTTAGAGATAGTTGAGGAACAATACTGAATTTACTCCCTGTTATACGTACTTCAGCAATGCTGCATACAGTTTCCTTCCAAACTTCTCCTTCACTGCCTGAGCTGTGTCCCTGGAAAAACACAACAAAAGTAATAATAATAATAATGATAGTGTGTGACACTGGTTGGACATTAGAGTGTAAGCTCTTGCAGTGCAGAGACTCACATGACTGGCTCTGTGTTCGTTGTATAACACTATTGAATATATCACAGTTATATAAATGTTTATTGATAATAATAATAATAATAATAATAACAACAATAATAATAATAATCGTTTGTGACTGTGATTGGACATTAACCCCTTCCCGCCGTCACCTCCTGGCCCTTTAAGAGGTTCTAAATGCCAGGAGGCGGAGGCAGGCGTTCCGATCATGTGACCGCTGTAATTACAGTGGTCACATGATCAGAACGCTCCTGATCGCAAGTATGCATCGGGAGCTTTTCAGTACCTGCCGGTCTGTTTCAATGTTTACAAGATGTTTACATAGGGCTGCATATATTTGGCCTCTCAGCGTTAAAGCCCACCCGCTGAGAGGCTGCATTTATGTGTTTGGCTGGTGGGAAGAGGTTGTAAATGTAAGCTCCTCTGGTACAGAGACTGATGTGAATGTCTCAGTGTTCTCTGTACAGCACTATGGAATATTTCATAGCTATATAAATGTATGATAATAGTTTGTGACTGCGATGGGACATTAGAGTGTAAGCTCCTCTGGTGCAAAGACTTAGGTGACTGTGTTCTGCAGTGCTTACAAAAATCAGTGATATAGCGCCACAGCATGAATTAAATCAATTATATGTGAAGTAGTGCAGTGGAAATACTCAAGTAAAAACAATACAATAAATATGTAGTGATTGGCGCTTAACCTCTTACACAGTTTTAATACAGTGCATATATATAAAGTGCATGCATATACCAAATAAAGTCCATAAAAATCATCAAAAAGTGACCATTGTAAATGAATAATCAAAAAAGTTCATCAAAAATATAAAAAATATATAATGTAAAAAAGGAGATATGAATCAGTCCATAACCGTGCTCATAAAGTGACGAAGTGCAGTATATCCAATAGTGATTCACCACCACGCCTGTGCCAGGGGTTTAAACTCAGCAGAAATCAGTATTCAAAAAGCCCATAGATCAAACAGATGACTGTGACCAGGAACCAATACACTTTGGAGCATGGGGAGGACCGGTGTTGTTAAATCAAGTATTCCTCCATAAAAGTTGTTACCGGTATATTGGAGACATAGATAAAAATCCCATCGTGTAACACCGCTTTATTTAAAAGAGAATTAAAAAATATCCAAAAGAGACAACTCACATTTGCTGGTGCTTATGTGTCAGCACAGACATAAACAGCATGCTTGCAAATAGTACTAGAGGTTCACAGAGTGGCGTGCGCTTCACCAATGTGATAGTCTTAACCAAGCGACCGGAAATGACGTCGGGTAGAAGGGCGCGGCTTCAATGCATTTCGTGTTTAGATAACACATCATCAGGAAGTACCAATGCGGTGTTACACTTTTGCTTTTTAAATATTGATTTCTGGTGAGTTTAAAACCCTGGCACACGCGTGGTGGTGAATCGCTATTGGATATACTGCACTTCGTCACTTTATGAGCACGGTTATGGACTGATTCATATCTCCTTTTTTACATTATATATTTTTTATATTTTTGATGAACTTTTTTGATTTTTCATTTACAATGGTCACTTTTTGATGATTTTTATGGACTTTATTTGGTTAAGTGCCAATCACTCCATAGTTATTGACTGTGTTCTCTGTACAAGATACCACAGCACAGAATAAGCGGAAGAGTCCTCACCAGAGCTGTTTCCTCACTGCCTGACCTTTCAGGGTCTCCACATTGAAATTATTTGTCTTTGTCGGCATTATAAAAAACACCACAACAGTCACATCACTCCGATGGACCTGAAAAACAAGGAAGAGGTTCTAAAACAATTAGCACACTCTAAAATCTTATGGCCTTGCGTTTAGTCCTGACATTTGAAGGAAACAGACTGAATCATTCATCATCCTTTTATGGGCCCTGGATCACTCTTCCACTGTGTTCCCAGCAATTCCCACAAGCCCTGGCCTCTATAAAAGGATCTGTTTATCATAAGAATATACATTTATGTTGAAAAATTCAGCAGGTGGGGAAGAGTCAGGTACTGGAGATGCAGGAAGCATATGTCTATGAGGATCTCATTTGCTCAAGTCATGGTATTGTATATCTAGTATTAGTTAGGCACATTCAAATGGTCTTGTAATGCTGAAGACTTTTTGTAGCTTATCCAAGATACTTCTTCAGTTTAATAGGACTGAAAAAGTACCTTGGAAAATCTACAAAACCTCTTTAACTTTACAGCGCAAGTCTAGAACAAGAAGCATAAAATATATTTTTTAGGTGTATTGACTCATTAATCCCTCCCTTTATTGCTGGTTGGAAATATGGATTAAAAGAACATCTTTCTTTAAAGTAAACTTACTTAAGTGATATAAAAAATTATGTAAGCAGATATGATCTTCACTGAAATCCTGTCAGGGCTGGGCTCCTGCTATTTATGAGCAGCTCTTTTCTTTTCAGTTAATTACCAGCCACTCGTTGTTACCATAGTGACTCACCTGGTTACCATTACCTGCCTCATTAATCCAGCCTACAGTCTGCCCCTTTTGGCTATTTAAACAGCTTTGTTCATTTCCTCCATGCCCTTGAGTGGTCTATGATCTCCAGTGCATTCCTGTGTATGACTTGGCCTGGCTAACTTCTCTTCCGATACCTGTTCCTGTTTTTGCTCCTTACTATGCTGACTTCTGGCTTCCTGGCCCCCGGCTCATCTGATTACCTGTTTGACATCCAAACCCTGTCTTCAGTTTTTGACTACGTTCCTGAACTGTGTTATTTTTTGCTATTTTATTAGGCTTCATACACACGGACGTTTTTCGACGCCGGCGTTTTCTGGCGTTTTTTGCAGCTCTCCATGTTAGTCAATGGCCCCATAAAAACGTCAGCGTTTTTGAGCTGTAGATGGTGTCAGCGTTAGTGAGCTGAAAGTAGAACCCACGGCCATCGCGTTCTGAGGCTGTAACATTTTGGCATCTTTTGACGCCAATGCCGCAAAATGCCAACAAACGCCAACAAACGCCAACTAATATTGTACCCGCGTTTTCTGGCGTTTTTTGACGCCGACGTTTTTAGGTTGAAAAATAGCAGAGGGATGATTTTTTTTAAAAAACGCCTATTGACGCCGACGCTCACTTACGCCGATGCATAACGCCGAAAAACGCCGTTTTTTTTTCCGCGTGTTTACGCCCGTGTGTATGAGGCCTTAAAGGTGTGATTTTAACTGCATTTTTCTGTCTCTGTTTTCTGTAAAATTAACCAGTAAGCAGCTGAACTTATGTGCAACTCTTCTTATAATAGTCAAGCCTGGCCCCATCTTTTACTTCCAAAGCGTCTCTTTTGGCCTTTAATGTGATGAGACCGCCTCAATGACCCAAATGGGAGGTTCAGGAGAAAGTTGAGCAAAGCTCTTCACATAACTAACCTATCTAAGGGATATTTTTTTCTCAAACTATAAGTACAGCGAATGTTTGTTTGGCCCAATCTGAATGTAACATTCGTCATATGGAGAAGATTATTCATTTTTTTACCCCAATAATGCATTCTCTGATTTCCATGGAGGACACGCTCACGCATACATACTTGCTGCTTTATACATTCAAAGCACATTTGATGCCCTGAATATAAAAGTTTCAGCCTCAAATTCCTCATTTGCCTTCTCTGGTATCGAAACCTTCCCACAATGTGAGCAATTAATGCATAGGCCGCCACGTACAGCGATCTAAGGTGGCGAATGTGCCTTTAATGGCTGTCTCTTTTCAACTTTTGACTTCATTGTTTGTTTTATTTGTAACCATTAAATATTTGAAGAAAAGCCTGGATCTTTTATTCCTTTTGCTTGTATTGATACATTGTTATATTTGGCCCCACATCCTGGAGATTCAGAAGACATAGTGATGATCTGTCTCTAAACACTACATAGTCTGCGTCACACAGCTTGGGGGCGATGTGCATCTTCATTGAGGGATCTTTCTGTCCTGCGCACTGATTATCTTTATGATTCTCCCCTAGGCTCAGTCTTATCACTACAGTCTCTTTATATCAGAAAGCCGGTCTCGTGGTATGCAGGATCCTTAAGTATCTTGTGCTGAGTTTTATTCACACCACAATATTATTGACTGGAAAATCTGCATTGTATTTCTTTTGTCAGGGAGGTCACAGGCTAGTCAATTCTATATGATCATGTACTGGCCCTAAAGAGAACTCTAACCATTTGTTTGTTAACAAAGTAACATATCAGACATGACCCTCCTCTCAAGGCGATCACATACTTGTTGGTCATAGGGTAACAATGCCAATTTCAACAAGAAGGGCAAAACCCCCAATTATCCTCTTGTCTCTGCAGTTGTCCACTGTTGGGATCAGGGCCGCTGATAAGGCAGTACAGCCAGCCTTCCTGTACCGGGCCCAGGCCCCACCAGTTGAAAAGGCTGGCCCAGGCATCTGCTGAGCAGGAGCGACGGCTACACTGCCTTATTACCAATTCTTGTGTCTCCCCCTGCAGCTCTGCCAGCTTCTCCTCCTTTATCTTCCTCCAGCTGCACTGCAGGGAGATTGGTATCTGTACCCCCCCCCCGCTGTCCAGGCCTTCCTGTGTGCCCCCTCCCCTGCAGCATTGCCAGCTTCCCTCCTCTCCTGTCCTCTCACACCAGCAGCTACTGAGGGCTCACAGGGTGGTGTGCGGTAAATATGTCATATTTACAAGCCCCTTCCTTTCCTGAATGAACACAGAGAGTCATTGTCACTGATCACTCACTGTGTCCATTCATCACTGAAATGTAGTAAATTGTGTTTACTATGCTTCAGTTTGTGAATGAACAGGAAGCCTCAGAGTGCTTTCATTCACTGTCCAGTGCAGCTGAGGCTGCAGAGAAAAGTATATATAATAGTATAGCACTCTAACCACATAAAAGCGTGAACAGTCCTGCTAGATTAGGAACAGAAGAGATAAATATAAATATATTGGTAAGTCCGTGACAGTCTATATTCTTGTGATATAAATCATGCAAAATTTTCCTGTAAGTAGTGTGACAAAATCGCTGTGGGAGGCGGATTAAATCCTCATATAAGGTAAATGGGAGGCTTACCAGATACCTATAGAGTATAGGCATAAAATCATCCCAAGGGGGTCTAGGTTGTAGGATAACTTGTCGCGTCAAGGTCTTCCTAGGCGTGTAGGGTGTCCCTTGATTGGTCCATGAACGGTGGAAGGCTCCTTCCCGATGGGCACTGCGTCACACAATCCTAGACGATAGTGGGGGTCTTACTTGTAAGACAGGGGTATTCAAGCAACGTTTTTCCGTGAAGCAGATGGGTAGGTGAAAGTTAGCCGGAGAATCCAAAATGAGTGAATGACCGAGGGAGCAAGAGGAGACTCGAAATAGTGTAAAACCTCAGATGATGAGGTGTATTTATTTAAATAGCGGTAAAAAAGTCTCTCAGGTTCAAACAGAAGGTATGATAACAGATAAAACAAATTGTTATAAGATCACTAGCAGCATTCCAGAACAGGCTTCCCGACGCGTTTCGTATAAGAATACGTCCTCTGGGGTTGCCGTCATTAAGAAATGCTGCCAAATATATAGTCTACATGCACCTTTAATTGGGGGTAAAACTACTTCCGCCCTCAGGTCATGAGCTGACCTGGGGCAAGTACTTCCTGTGTGAATGAGGTGTAGTGATAAAAAAATACATAAATATAAAAATGTGTATAAAAAGTTAAACCATTAAAGATGTAATAAGTTGTGTCAGGACCTTTTATTTTAAAACATTGATTGGCTATGTAAATAGCACCAAAGGACCATCAAGATGTTATTATCGAGCACTTCCAGTGTGACACCAGAAGTGTTCAGGGGCTTGTAGTGCCGCTGGTGTGTGAACCAGAAATATAGAATGGAAGAGTGGCAGGGGTATACAGGGGTATATGGCCACTGATACATACACTTGCATCAAGCAAGTGTTCCACTGATACATACCCCTGCCACTCTTCCATTCTATATTTCTGGTTCACACACCAGCGGCACTACAAGCCCCTGAACACTTCCGGTGTCACACCGGAAGTGCTCGATAATAACATTTTGATGGTCCTTTGGTGCTATTTACATAGCCAATCAATGTTTTAAAATAAAAGGTCCTGACACAACTTATCACATCTTTAATGGTTTAACTTTTTATACACATTTTTATATTTATGTATTTTTTCTCACTACACCTCATTCACACAGGAAGTACTTGCCCCAGGTCAGCCCATGACCTGAGGGCGGAAGTAGTTTTACCCCCAATTAAAGGTGCATGTAGACTATATATTTGGCAGCATTTCTTAATGACGGCAACCCCAGAGGACATATTCTTATACGAAACGCGTCGGGAAGCCTGTTCTGGAATGCTGCTAGTGATCTTATAACAATTTGTTTCATCTGTTATCATACCTTCTGTTTGAACCTGAGAGACTTTTTTACTGCTATTTAAATAAATACACCTCATCATCTGAGGTTTTACACTATTTCGAGTCTCCTCTTGCTCCCTCGGTCATTCACTCAATTTTGGATTCTCCGGCCAACTTTCACCTACCCATCTGCTTCACAGAAAAACGTTGCTTGAATACCCCTGTCTTACAAGTAAGACCCCCACTATCGTCTAGGATTGTGTGACGCAGTGCCCATCGGGAAGGAGCCTTCCACCGTTCATGGACCAATCAAGGGACACCCTACACGCCTAGGAAGACCTTGACGCGATAAGTTATCCTACAACCTAGACCCCCTTGGGATGATTTTATGCCTATACTCTATAGGTATCTGGTAAGCCTCCCATTTACCTTATATGAGGATTTAATCCGCCTCCCACAGCGATTTTGTCACACTACTTACAGGAAAATTTTGCATGATTTATATCACAAGAATATAGACTGTCACGGACTTACCAATATATTTATATTTATCTTTTCTGTTCCTGATCTAGCAGGACTGTTCACGCTTTTATGTGGTTAGAGCGCTATACTATTATATATATACATGGTTCAGAATTTCAATGAGTTTGATTGAGATATAGCTGCTTGCCTACGTTGACTCTGTTCAGTTTAGTTTATATATTTTTTTCACATCTACAACTTGATTTTTGAGCCTGAGCGCAAATATCACTTTTATATTCTGCAGAGAAAAGGACTGGGGAACCTCTGTCCTCAGCCCCTTCCTCTGTCACAAATGTGAGACATCAGGGGTCTGTTTAGACTTCTGATATTGCACCAAAGGCCCCTCCAACAAGGCTGTTAAAAAAAAAGTAAAAAAAAAAGGAGGGGAGCCTTGTCAGGTAGGCTGCATGGGCCCCGTGATTTTTAAGAGGATCAGACTTACCCGCAGAAGGAAGTTGAGCCTGGAAAGAGCCTCTAAGAAAATGTCTGCCCCTTTGTTGGAGAATTCATATCGGCCGGCAATGAAGAAGAACAGAGTCTTCTCCAGATTGAAATCCAGATGTCTGAACAGAGGAAGTAAAAGAAATAGAACTGCATCTTTATTTGATTCATTCTATGGATAACAACAGATGTAATCGTATCTTTATTAGGCCCCTTTCACACGAGTGAAGCCCGCTTTGACGGGCTCCGCTGCTCAGCGGGGATCCATCCGTTTATCCCTGCTGAGCCGGTGGATGACAGGACCCTCTCTGCACTCCGTGCAGAGACTGTCCTGTCACAGCTCCATTCTCCTCTATGGAGGATCGGATGGACACAGACCGTCTGTCCGTGTTCATCCAATCCGATCCGCCAGGCGGATGGAAAATAGGGTTTCCATCAATCTGTATTTGGTGGATCGGGTGTCAGCGGACATGTCACCGCTGACATCCATCGCTCCATAGAGGACAATGGAGCGTCCATTCGGGTCTGCCTGAAAAACTGACAGGCGGACCCGAACGATCCGCTCGTGTGAAAGAGCCCTTAAAGTCATTCTATGGGTAATAAAAGATACAACTGTATCTTTATTAGACTCATCACATGGATAAAAAATACAACAGTTTCTGGTACATTGTACTTCACAAGACCTGAAATGTATAACAACTGAATCTCTTTGTATCAAACCGCTATGATGTAGTGTTCATGTTTTATGTTACAAACATCTCCAGGTTGATATTCTTGGCGATGAAGTCGACGACTCCTAGTAAGATCACTATGTGGGTTGTTAACATAAGGGAAAAGGGTGACGGACCGGTGTGACAAACGGAAAAAACGTTAGTAGACTTTATCCGGGAAGGTTTAGAAAAAGGAGACATCGAGACCTGTTGTGACACGGGGGTTATAAAATGATACAGGCTCCTACGGTTTAGTACAAGAACACAGTGTTGGTAGCGGTTCTTATAGTTGGACCTCTACAAACATTGTATTTTGTACTTGTGATGTAGTATCGCCAAACTATGTTTCTCTAAGTCAACAATATGTAAAGTCCAGAACACTT
>BLSH010483928.1:184981-197332 GCA_018402905.1 Glandirana rugosa | reverse complement strand
AGAAGCAGGATAGGAGGAGCGTTTAGGGGTTTACTGCATATAGAAGAATCATTCTTTCCATTCTCCTGCAGTCTCTGGATGCCTGCTTTTACTCCTCTTTCAGGCATTCAGTGGCTGCAGGATGAAATGGAGAGATTATTTCTTCTATATACAGCAAACCCCCACTGATCCTTCTATCCAGGTTACAGGGAGGTCCACACTCACATTCATTTGATCCAGCTCCATGGTGTCTGTGGAAGGTGTCACCTCTAGCTCCTCCCTTCTTCGTGGTCATGCCCCCCGGCGCCGAGGGCTGAACTACACTGGTGGCCGTGGAGACTGAAAGTATCTCCTCCCCTCTTCATGGTCACGCCCCCCAGCGCCGATGGCTAAACTGAACTGGAAGCCGGGTGGCCGCGGAGAGAGGCCGGGTCTGTGGCGCGGGCTTAAAGAGCAGCCCAGCTGTCAAGGACTTGCAGCCCCAGCCCACCAGGAAAGTGCCCGGTGTGCCCTATGGCCAGTCCGGGCCTGCTCGTCTGAGAATCGCCCTTTAGTATGGGCAGCCCGAGCAGCCACTTTCTCTCCTTCCTCCACTTGCACCCAATTCTCTCATTCCTTGGCTCTTCTCCTCCAATATAGCTTCTTCTTCTCGCACCTCTCTCATCAATTCAGTGTACGTTGGAACTATCTGTGCTCTCTTCAGTAAAAGCTTTAAGACAATGGGATGATTGGGGTGGGCCCCTTGTAAGATCAGCATCCTTTGGGTCAATACTCTTCTTAAGGATAATCTGGTGTAGCATCCTGTTTACTCGAGATATGTATTCAGAGAGTCTCTCCCCCTTTTCTTGAAGAGTGTGGATAAACTTGTACAACAGATCTGCAATTGTCTCAACTCTTCCGCATACAGCATGCAGAGCTTCTATGTAGTTCATAGCAACACAGATTTTCTTCCCCATTCTCAGATTGTGGATTATTTCAGCAGCTGGGCCTCGAAGGCTCTCACTAAGGCGCTGTCATTTCACAGTCGCTGGAACACTCCATTCCTCCACTGCCTGGATGGCCTGACTCATCCAAGACTCAAACTCTTCTCCGATAGGGGTTGGCAGCTGAGAAGAACTGGAGTCTCCGATAGCCTTGATTTGCGTTTCCCGATTCAATCTTCACTAAACTGTCAACTAGCCAGCTCATGTCAGTGTAGAATGAGGCAGGAGGGGCACTGGCCCAATGGGAGCCTGCCCCAACGGATCCTGGGCTCTCTCCTTGGGACCTCAGTGGTGGTTGCGCCTCAACAGTCTCTCCCCCCACTTTCAGTGGAATGACCCGGGCAATTACCCCTTCAGCCAGGAGTACCTCTTCTTCCCGGAAACAGGTGGGTATCTCTTCCTGCCACTCCATCAACACCCTGACATAGTCCAGAGCGAACTCAACTTCCACATCCAGAATGTAGGCCCTCTACTCTGGGGCTAGAATTCTCACCCACTGCCGAATCTCCTTCTCAGTGCACTCACTTCCTGCGATCTCCAGAACAGTGCTTCGCTCCATTTGAGCTCCTTGTGATCTTCCCCAGGGGACCGCGGCAGCTGAGGCTGCCTCCCTGTCAAATTGTGGCTCTTGTCTAAGTTGACTAATCCTAATCATGGCTCTTGTCTAGGTTAACATCCCGGACAAGCCCCCAAATTTAGCACTGCCCCCTTGAGGGCTGCTTAAAGTTACCTGCTCATCTATACCGCCCTGACTCTGTGAACCCTCCAGTCCACCTGACTCTCTGGCTTCAGACATTTTTGCAGGCACCTTTAAATGACGCTCCAACACAAGTTAGATAAAGTATTCTCTTAGGTTTTACTGAAGCCAAGATATGTATGTGTACAAGGGGTTATTGATCAACCGAGTCCTGGATTACAGCCAAGACTCAGGTGAGGAATCCCCAAGAGAAAATAGCTTGATTACAGTTCAGAATCACAGATGCATAATATACATATGTACAGCAAAACAACAGTTAGAGAATAAATGGGTAATTATATAAGAATCCACTAGTTACTGCAATACGATACCACACTAAAGGGGAATCCCAGGCTGGCCTATTAAACCTTTACATCCTAATGAGAGACCAGATATAATAGGAATAGGATAGGGGCCCTTTAACTAATGGTAACAGCAATGTCCAGAGTGCAAGGCCTGTAGTAATCTTCACTGGCAGTTGGAGCTCTTTGAATTATATCCAAGATAGGACACAGTGGTGTTAAGGTAAGGACAGCTTAAACTGGCTAGTGGTATTCCTTAAAATACTTCAGGGTATAGATGTCTATGTACAGTGTCTTATGTAATACAATAAAGTGTTTCCATGGGCAAGGTGTCTGTATACAGTGTTCAAGCAAGATAACAAGGCAGGGGTTGTAACTGGCGGGCGCTGCCCTCTCACCAACTGAAGAGCCTTATAGGAACCGCCCGAACAGTGATTCTGGATGAGATGTCCTTCTGCGGAACGAATGGAGATGACCAACCAGCTGCTGGACACGGGCGGTTGTCAGATCCGTCTGAGGTGGTGCTGTGGAAATGTCTCGCGAACAGCAAGCAGAGTTGGGACCTCCTGGGCTGGGCTTGAGTCGCTGGATTGCTGCGTGGTAGGCTGCAACCCTCCTGCACAGCAGCAGAGAGTTGTTCATTCGATGAGGCCCACAAAGAAGAGCGCATGGGCCGGATCTGCTGGCCCTTTTATAGTTTCTCCCAGATTTCTTTTGGTGTTGCAGAGAGCCCTCTGGGATGTGTAGTCCAAGGATAGTTTCACAACTCCAGGACATCTGCTCAAGAGACTACTAGTCCCACAATCCTCCCTGTTTGGCTCAAAGATATGGTGTCAGTCACTAGAGCCCAGCACTAGAGGGACACAGGAACAGATGGAGAATGACGGGGTGGTCTGCAGAACCAGGTAACTTTAGTCCACTGTCAGCTACACTAATATGCAGGGGTGTTTAGAGGCAAAAAAACCCACCAAACACCCCTAGAAGCAGCAGAAAAAATGTCTAGTGTGCATAAGACCTTAAAATCTGCTGTGTGTTAACAGGATTCTAGTACCTGCAATTTATTAAACATGTCACCCAGCACAAGTTTTCTTTATACCACTTGAATTGCATGTGTGCTTCCTCACAACTGGGTACCTGTGCCTACAGCTGGGTATGCGAACACCCCTTTTAGTTCATCCATTCACTGAATAGACAAAGTTTGGACCAGATCCCACTACCATTTAAACCAATCCTCTAGGTCTCCCTTACTTCCATCCAAGCTCATCCCTGAGGCCTCATGCACACTGGATGTTTTTAACCACTTCAGCTCCGGAAGGTTTACCCCCCTTCATGACCAGGCCATTTTTTGTGATACAGCACTGTGTTATTTTAACTGACATGTGCGCGGACATGTGACACTGTACCCAAAAAAGATTTATGTCCCTTTTTCCGACACTTGGTGGTATTTGATCACCTCCGCGGTTTTTATTTTTTGCACTATATACAAAAAAAGACGGACAATTTAAAAAAAAAATATATATATATATATATATATATATATATACAGTATCTCACAAAAGTGAGTACTCCCCTCACATATTTGTAAATATTTTATTCTATCTTTTCATGTGACAACACTGAAGAAGTGACGCTTTGCTACAATGTAAAGTAGTGAGTGTACAGCTTGTATAACAGTGTAAATTTGCTGTCCCCTCAAAATAACTCAACACGCAGCCATTAATGTCTAAACCGCTGGCAACAAAAGTGAGTACACCCCTAAGTAAAAATATACAAATTGGGCCCAAAGTGTCAATATTTTGTGTGGCCACCATTATTT
The DNA here is from genome assembly GCA_018402905.1 of Glandirana rugosa. Classification (NCBI taxonomy): domain Eukaryota; kingdom Metazoa; phylum Chordata; class Amphibia; order Anura; family Ranidae; genus Glandirana; species Glandirana rugosa. Next base: position 193,516 of record BLSH010483928.1, on the reverse strand, counting down.
TCCAGCACTGCCTTAACCCTCTTAGGCATGGAGTTCACCAGAGCTTCACAGGTTGAAACTGGAGTCCTCTTCCACTCCTCTATGACAGCATCATGGAGGTGGTGGATGTTGAAGACCTATACATTCCATTTGAGGATGTCTCACAGATGATCAATAGGGTTTAGGTCTGGAGACATGCTTGGTCAGTCCATCACCTTTACCCTCAACTTCTTTAGCAAGGCAGTGGTCATCTTGGAGGTGTGTTTGGGGTCGTTATCATGTTGGAATACTGCCCTGTGGCCCAATCTCCGCAGGTGGGTTCATGCTCTGCTTCACTATATCACTATATCACAGTACATTTTGGCATTCATGGTTCCCTCAATGAACTGTAGCTCCCCAGTGCCGGCAGCACTCATGCAGCCCCAGACCATGACACTTGCACCACCATGCTTGACTATAGGCAGGACACACTGGTCTTTGTACTCCTCACCTGAATGCTGCCACACACGCTTGACACCATCTGAACCAAATAAGTTTATCTTGGTCACATCTGACCACAGGACTTGGTTCTAGTAATCTATGTCCTTAGTCTGCTTGTCTTCAACAAACAGTTTGCGGGCCTTGCGGGCATCAACTTTAGAAGAGGCTTCCTTCTTGGACAACAGCTATGCAGACCAATTTGATGCAGTGTGCGGCGTATGGTCTGAGCACCGACAGGATGACCCCCCACCCCTTCAACCTCTGCAGAAATTCTGGCAGCACTCATACATCTATTTCTCAAAGACAACCTCTGGATATGATGCTGAGCACGTTCACTCAATTCTTTTGGTCAACCATGGTGAGGCCTGTTCTGAGTGGAACCTGTCCTGCTAAACTGCTGTATGGTCTTGGCCACCGTGCTGCAGCTTAGTTTCAGGGTCTTGGAAATCTTCTTATAGCCTAGGCCATCTTTACTTACAGCAACAATTCTTTTTTTCAGATCCTCAGAGAGTTCTTTGCCATGAGGTGCCATGATGAACTTCCATTGACCAGTATGAGAGAGTGAGAGCGATAACAACAAATTTAACACACCTGCTCCCCATTCACAGCTGAGACCTTGTAACACTAATGAGTCACATGACATGAAAATAACTAATTGGGCCCAATTTGAACATTTTCACTTAGGGGTGTACTCACTTTTGTTGCCAACGATTTAGATATTAATGGCTGTGTGTTGAGTTATTTTGAGGGGACAGCAAATTTACACTGTTATACAAGCTGTACACTCACTACTTTACATTGTAGCAAAGTGTCATTTCTTCAGTGTTGTCACAATAAAAGATATAATAAAATACTTACAAAAATGTGAGGGGTGTACTCACTTTTGTGAGATACTGTATATATATATATATATATATATATATATATATATATATATATATATATATAAAACTTTCTGATATAAAACCTATCCAATAAAAAAAATGTAAAAAAAATCTAATTCCTTCATCAATTTAGGCCAATATGTATTCTGCTACATATTTTTGGTAAAAAAAAAATCCCAATATGTGTATATTGATAAGTTTGCGCAAAAGTTACAGCATTTAAAAACTATGGGATATTTGTATTTTTTTTTTCTAGCAATGGCGGCGATCAGTGACTCATAGTATGACATTGCAGAGGACAAAGCGGACACCTAACTGACACATTTTGGGGACCAATGACACTAATATAGTGATCAGTGCTAAAAAATATGCACTGTCACTGTATTACTGTCACTGGCAAGGAAGAGGTTAACATCAGGGGCGATCAAAGGGATAAATGTGTTCCTAGGAGTGATTGCTAACTGTGTGTGTGTGTGTGTGGGGGGGGGGGTGTTTTGACTGGGGGAATGTAAAGATTTGTGTTTCTGCTCAGGATCAGCACATTCCCCTCTCATAGTATGGCAAACTGCCTTGTTTACATAGGCTGACAGCCGCTCTGCCTGTCTCCTGAGCGATCGGCGGGTCCCGGCAGACATCGTGCTTGCCGGACCCACTGATTGGCTCCCGCTATATCCAATCACAGCTGGAGTGGGTCGCCAGCGGCGCGCACGCATGCGCCCCAGACCCGGAACTGTCGGATCACCTACCAGGTACGTGATCTAGTGCAGAGTGGCCGCCCTGCTACAGTAAATCCACGGTGGGCATTCGCTAAATGTTTTTTTCTGCCTCTAAATGCCCCATGTTAGCCTATGTGTCCATGCCCACATACCTGTAGGTGTTTAGAGAAGTTTAGAGGCATCACATTTAGAGGCTGAAAGAAAAATCCCCACTGCCAGTGAGTACGGAAGCACTGACGTTTTGGCTGCAAAACCGAATGACGCACTTAAGCGCTCATTAAGGCTAGATGCATTTAGCGCTCCAGTGTAAATTTATTTGAATGTCCAGAATAATTATTCTGACAAATAAAATGAATTAATGCCCAAGCACTTGACGCACCTAAATGCATTGCATGCATTTACAAGCGTCAAGCGTTTTTTCTGCCAAAAAGCTGCTGCCAGGAGGGAAGGCGCCTGGGAGAGTTGGTAAAGCGTCCTGTGTGCACAAGGCCAAACTCTGAGCAATGTGAAACTGGTAGACATATGGGACCTATCAGGGGTGCGATAGTAAAGTATAGGTTGCAACATTTTTACTTGTGTAAAAATAACAATAATTTTTTACAAAATGCATTTGTATCAGAAATAGGCAAATCCTTGCTTCTGGACAATTCCCAAAAGTGTTACAATTTGTGCAACATAGAATTGAAAGGGCAGGCCTCTGTGAAGGATTGCGGGCATTGTGGGTAATTGGATCAGTGTCAAGGAGAAGACATAATAGGATTTCTTGACTTTTCATTGCATTTATCCTCTGAAAATAAAAACTCTCTAAGTGTTAAGAGGGACGGTAATCCTTTGACAGCGGATTAGCATTGTGGGAGATTTCACTACCTGGCAGCCCTGAGCCTGCAGTGCATCCATTGCTTTCCTGATGGCCGCCGTGGGGGGGTCGCAGAGCTCCACCTGCGTCTTGACGTTGTGTTCGTAATACGGACCCATCATGAAGTAATTCTCCCCCCATTCGTCTGAAGTAATCTTGGCTTTAGACTGGATCACTGTGTAGATTCCTCCAACTATAATGAGACACAGAAAAGAGCAAAATGGATCTATCACAATGTAATCATATTTTTTGGTTTGTTTGCAAAAAAAATAACCTGTCATCTCTAGAAAAAGAAGGCATAATATTCACAGTCTAATTGGGTTCCCTTCAAGATGTGTAGGAATCAGATACATCAAAAGGTACTTTTTGGGGACCAATGACAGGCATGGTGCAGACAACTGGATCCCCAAAGGTTGATTGGCAGTACAGACAATAGGCGGAACATACTAAGATTTAACACGTAAAGTTGAACTATAGACAAAAACTTTTTTTTTAAATTCTGGATAGAGTAAGGGAGGGTTATAACCCGTCAGATATTTTTTTTTGCCATCTGTGTCCCATTTCAGAGATCTCCCTTCACTTCCTGTCCCACAGCCAAACAGGAAGTGAGAGGAAATCCCGGCAAATGAAGGGAATCTCTTTGGCAGAGGCATAACTAGAACCTTCGGGGCCCCAGTGCAAGAAATCATGAAGGGCCCCCCTGGCCCCCGACCGGGGCACTTCCCACTGAACCCGGGGCCATTTACTCCCATTTTGGGACCCTTTATAACAGTCCTGCAGTGGGCCACCTTCCTGCCGTCTTCGTGTCCCCCCACTGAGGCGGAACACCAGAGCCCATTTGCACGTGCGACCCTGGAAGTTTCGACTGTGGTGTCAGTAGTTTTTTTTATTTTTGTTTTATTTGTTTTATAATTTTTTATCATACCATTTATTTATTTTTACGATTTCAGTTTTTATTTTTTACATTTTTTTAAGGACCCCCATTGGGGGGCTTTGGTTAGGTATCAGGGGTCTAAACAGACCCCTGATATCTCACTTTTAAGACAGAGAAAGGGATTGAGGACAGATTCAGATTCATCAGTCCGTTTCTCTGCAGCCTCAGCTGCACAGAATGAATGAACAGGGATAGCTTTGTACAGAGCTTCCCATTCATTCATAAACTGAGGCATAGTGAACTGTGTTTACTATGCCCCAGCTATGAATGAATTAAAAAAAAAAAACAGTCAGTGATTGGTACTAAATATAAATATTACAGTGCTTGCAATACATTACAAAGTGCAAAATATAAAGTGCTGGTGTGGTATGGTGGATCGGTAATTGTGAACCCTAAGCAGGAATTATAGGAACTCCATACGTTGCCCCACACCAGAAACAAGCGTGTTTGACCCCCAGACTGCAAAGCTGAGGGTCCATTCTCTCTGGTGAGTGGGGGTACAAGAGGGGAGTGTGGCACTCTTCACATCATGCTGTATTAAGCACTTCAGCACTTTTTCTACAGTTTGAAGCATGGAGCACTATTTAAAGAGGACTGTCACTCATTTATAGGTTGTGGATGTCATAAATGTTTTGGATATATACTGTTTGTAATCACTTTGTGGACAGCAATAATTATTGGCACTAGCACTTTTTATTGTTATGAAATTATAGTACCGGTAGTATTAATTTGTCACCAGCACTTTATATTTTGCACTTTGTAATATAGTGCAAGCGCTGTAATATTTGTATTTCATATCAATGAGGTTGCAGCAGCTTGTGGACAGCAGCTACAATATCATTTGGTATTAATTATTTGTCACCAGCACTTTATCCACATAGCGCGAGAGTATTTATTGGTACTGATCACTGACTCATTAAAACAAGGAAGGGGCCAGTGAATGACACATTGACCCAGCAGCGCTACGGGGTGGAGGGGCGAGTGGGGCCAGGGAAGGACACAGGGGCCCGGGGCAGCAGAACAGTGATAGAGAGGTGGCGGGAGCGGCATGAGGAGGAGCCAATGCCATTCCAATTCCCTCCTGCAGCCGCTGAATGTCTGCTGAAGGGAGAGGAGGGTTCAGTTACTGTATGGAGGGATCAGTTCCTCTACATTCCGCCGCCCCTGCCGCCCTCCTATCCAGACATACAGAGGGGCTGCACGGGGCCCCTGGAGTAGGGCTGGGTTGCAATGGCGACCCCTGTATGTACGTTACTGAGAACTAGTGTCCCCATTGGGAGATTTCTATTACTTTTCTGGGAACAACAAAAAATGTGGGATTTTCTTTTACTTTCACTTTCAATGATAATGGTAAACAGGACAAATAGAGAGGGGGGGAATCTCCCTAATGGGGGCACAGGCAGCAATAAAACCTGAGAGGCGGTCTAATCCCTTTTCACTCTATCCAAAACTAAAAGAAACAAACTTGTGCGACCCAATTTTTTTCCACGATTTTGCCCTGACTTTGGTGCGATTTGGGATCAGTAAGACTTTGGTCCGACTTTGTTGCAACTTTGGCTCAATGAAACCATATTACAAAGATGTACAGAAGTAGTACAGAAATCGCATCTATATTATTCAGGTGCGATTTGTATGAGACTTTGAGGGTTTAACATAGAAGTCTATGGACCTCAAGTTGCATCAAAGTTGCACCAAAGTAATGCAGGGACTACTTTGAAGTTGGCATGACTTGAAGTCCTACAGATATGAACGGTACTCATTGGAAATAATGGGGAACGACTTGTCATGCGACTTTGCAGTCCCAAATCGCAGGACAACTCGCACAAGTGTGAAAGGGGTCTTAGTTATACTTTAAGCCATGTGACTGGTATTTCATCTCTCATTGGTTCTCCTTGCTGAAAATAATAACAAAAGCCATAGCTTAGAGATTTGAGCCCCTCATTATTAATATTTGGCTGTCTCTATTGTGTCCAAGTGATAGGGACTCTTTGTACACAGATATAACCAGCATTTAGACCAGAACATTTCCGGATACATCTGCCCTGTGATTTTTCTGCAGTTTAAACCCCCGGGTGGTCTCACCAGTGCCCCAAACTGAAATTAGAAATACTTTATTTACAGAAATTGGAAATTCGGAAATCGGGAAATTTGCAAACAAGACAGAACATTTGAAAAAATAACTAATTAATAAATAAATATTAAATTATAGGTATTGGAATTTCCTTGATAATTTGGCTGTTAGTGAACTTAAATAAGAAATTTATCACTAACAGCCAAATTTTCAAGGAAATTCCAATACCTATAATTTAATTGTTATTTATTAGTTAGATATTATTTCAAATGTTCTTTCTTATCTTCGAATTTTTAAATTTTCGGCTTTTCCGATTGCCGAATTCCCGCAATTCGGATTTTCAGATTAACTAATTTTCGAAATCGGAAAAAGGAAATTGCAGAAAAATTCAGAAATTGGAAATTCTGATTAGTCCAAATTGCCAAATTTCGAAAATTTTTTATAAAACTAGATTTTGAACAAAACGAATTGCACATGCCTAGTAGTCAGATTTACATGAAACAGCACCTTGTCTATATGCAAAATTATATGGCATAACCATTATGTTCAATTCCAAGGGACAGGCTAGGGGAGTATATAGACAAGCTAGGGTAGCATATGGACAGGCTAAGGCTGTATAGGGGCAGGCTAGGGTAGTATATAGACAGGCTAGGGTAGTATATGGACAGGCTAGGGAGTATAGGGCAGACTGGGGTAGTATATAGACAGGCTAGGGTAGTATATGGACAGGCTATGGCAGTATAAGGGCAGGCTGGGGTAGTATATGGACAGGCTAGGGTAGTATATGGAGAGGCTAGGGTAGTATAGGGGAAGGCTGGGGTAGTATATAGACAGGCTGGGGTAGTATATGGACAGGCTAGGGTAGTATATAGACTGGCTAGGGTAGTATATAGACAGGCTAGGGTAGTATATGGACAGGCTAGGGTAATATATGGACAGGCTAGGGCAGTATATGGACAGGCTAGGGTAGTATATGGACAGGCTAGTGTAGTGTATAGACAAGCTAGGGTAGTATATGGACAGACTAGGGTAGTATATGGACAGGCTAGGGCAGTATAGGGGAAGGCTGGGGTAGTATATAGACAGACTGGGGTAGTATATGGACAAGCTAGGGTAGTATATGGACAGACTTGGGTAGTATATGGACAGGCTAGGGCAGTATAGGGACAGGCTGGGGTAGTATATAGACAGACTGGGGTAGTATATGGGCAGGCTAGGGTAGTATATAGACAGGCTAGGGTAGTATATGAACAGGCTAGGGTAGTATATAGACAGACTGGGGTAGTATATGGGCAGGCTAGGGTAGTATACAGACAGGCTAGGGTAGTATATAGACAGGCTAGGGTAGTATATGAACAGGCTAGGGCAGTATATAGACAGGCTAGGGTAGTATATAGACAGGCTAGGGTAGTATAGGGGTGGGCTAGGGTAGTATAAGGGCAGGCTAGCACAGTATAGGAGCAGGCTAGGGTAGTATATGGACAGGCTAGGGTAGTATATAGGCAGGCTAGGGAAGTATAGGGGTGGGCTAGGGTAGTATAAGGGCAGGCGGAGCAGCGCGGGGGGCAGTTGTCATCATGACAAACAAAACTGCTGGAAAAAAAATCTTGGTTGTCAATTTTCTGGGTAAAGAGAGGAAAAGAAGAGGTGGCCATGGTTCAATCTGCTGCCCTTCTCATAGTGCTGCCTGGGTCCAATGAACCCACTGTGACCCATGGTAGGGCCGGCAGCCCTGGTACCAGGCAAGCTCTATCCACAATTGCTCCCTCCCTACCTCCAACGTGCACTCTCATTGTGGGGAGCATGCGCTGCTAAAGTGTCTGGGTTTGGCTTGACGAAAAGGTGGCAACCCTAGCTGCATTGTGCACAGACATCCCAGCTCAGGTTTTTTGCATTGTTATATCAGAGCTGAATTTTTTCTTTTTGTATATTACAGCCTGGATGTATTTAGGCTCTGATTTTTTTTCAGCTCAGTTGTATTACTGATGCAATTCTTGTTGTAATTATTATCATTGACAATGGCTGACCTGAGGTGAAAGGTCAGGGTTTTGGGGTCAGGATGAAATTTAGCACCTTACTTAATATTAGCTATTTGGGTATGATAAATGTGTGCTGAAATATCGCCTGCAGTATCTGTGGCAGTGCAAAACACTTGAGCATAATGAGAATTCAGCCATGTGCAAATTATTTGGTGGTGAGTAGAGTTGAGCGAACACCTGGAAGTTCGGGTTCTGCTGGTCCGTCCGAACTTCGGGACAAAGTCCGGGTCCGGACGGAACCCGAACGATCGCACGGACAACGAAAAGCCCAAGGCAGGCCTGGGCCTGAAACAGGGCTTCAAGCCTGCCTGGTCGTCTTGGGCTTGAAGGTCCACAAGCGAGTTGAGATGAGTGGTGGTTTATTAAACGTGTACCGACTTAAGAGTAATACGAGTTCACAAAACGTGACGGTGTCTATGACGTCCGCTATAAAGTCGTGTGTAAATAGTATGGGTTTATCGATTATAATTCATTCCACGATTTAAAGTAGGACTGGGGTTTTGGGACTGGAAAGTGGAGTCCAGTCGGTAACAGTTACTATTATTAATGTTGTTCTTAACGTAGTCATTATGTTGA
>BLSH010483928.1:174548-184971 GCA_018402905.1 Glandirana rugosa | reverse complement strand
GTATATAGACAGACTGGGGTAGTATATGGGCAGGCTAGGGTAGTATATAGACAGGCTAGGGTAGTATATGAACAGGCTAGGGTAGTATATAGACAGACTGGGGTAGTATATGGACAGGCTAGGGTAGTATACAGACAGGCTAGGGTAGTATATAGACAGGCTAGGGTAGTATATGAACAGGCTAGGGCAGTATATAGACAGACTAGGGTAGTATATAGACAGGCTAGGGTAGTATAGGGGTGGGCTAGGGTAGTATAAGGGCAGGCTAGCGCAGTATAGGAGCAGGCTAGGGTAGTATAAGTGCAGGCTAGCACAGTATAGGAGCAGGCTAGGGTAGTATATGGAAAGGCTAGGGTAGTATAGGGGTGGGCTAGGGTAGTATAAGGGCAGGCGGAGCAGCGCAGGGGGCAGTTGTCATCATGACAAACAAAACTGCTGGAAAAAAAATCTTGGTTGTCAATTTTCTGGGTAAAGAGAGGAGAAGAAGAGGTGGCCATGGTTCAATCGGCTGCCCTTCTCATAGTGCTGCCTGGGTCCAATGAACCCACTGTGACCCATGGTAGGGCTGGCGGCCCTGGTACCAGGCAAGCTCTATCCACAATTGCTCCCTCCCTACCTCCAGCGTGCACTCTCATTGTGGGGAGCATGCGCTGCTAAAGTGTCTGGGTTTGGCTTGACGAAAAGGTGGCAACCCTAGGCAGCACAGACATCCCAGCTCAGGTTTTTTGCATTGTTATATCAGAGCTGAATTTTTTATTTTTCTATATTACAGCCTGGATGTATTTAGGCTCTGATTTTTTTTCAGCTCAGTTGTATTACTGATGCAATTCTTGTTGTAATTATTATCATCGACAATGGCTGACCTGAGGTGAAAGGTCAGGGTTTCGGGGTCAGGATGAAATTTAGCACCTTACTTGATATTAGCTATTTGGGTATGATAAATGTGTGCTGAAATATCGCCTGCAATATCTGTGGCAGTGCAAAACACTTGAACATAATGAGAATTCAGCCATGTGCAAATTATTTGGTGGTGAGCATTCATGCGACAAAAAAATTTAACAAGGGTACTCCGGCATTAAAGGCGGCCAAGATAATGTTTAGAGGAGGAAAAACATGTTAGCTGCTGTGTCTGTAAACTGATTGTTACTTTTAGCTTAATGCATTGGGGTTGATTTACTAAAAGTGGAGAGTGCAAAATCTGGTGCAACTGTGCCTGGTAGCCAATCAGCTTCTAACTTCAGCTTGTTCATTTAAGCTCTGACAATAAAAATCTGCAAGCTGATTGGTTTTCACGCAGAGCTGCACCTAATTTTGCACTCACCAGTTTTAGTAAATCAACCCTATAGCCTTTTCACAAGTGTACATCAAGCACAATAGAGTCATGATAGCACTGCAAAGAGGAACACAGGCCTATAAAGTACAGAAAGCCAGATTTTACCTTCCATCAGTTTAGCACAGTAAAAGAATGTCATCTATTTGCTGGCCATTTGTGGGTTACTGGTACACCATTGTACAGACATAACCCCTTCATAGCATCCTGTGATGTTATACTGCCACCTAGTGTCTATATGAGGTTGTACAACACCCAGACACTGGCCATTCATTGCATAGTGCTTAGTGCACTGCATAGTGTCCATCTATTGATCAAGCGGAGGCCCTGACCTCAATGTACTTTGCCTCCTGACTTCTCTGTGAACCGGCTAATGTTGTTTATAACTTTCATCCCTTTATTTCAACTTTTAAATCAATAAACTGAGAAATGATTAACCACCATGGCCACAAAGGGAGCCTCCTCCAGACCTGCCAGGTGAATGGTTGCCCCAGTTCACCCATTAACCACAGGCAAACAGATAAATACACCAATGAAATACATATATGGGAGTTATATTATCTACAAAATGATTTTTATTTTTGTCCTTCCAGTCCTGATATTTACACAGCTCTGTCACCGGCACAGCCTTATCTGATTTTTCTTCGCTGCAGTTAAAATGTATTTAATCCCAAAATAAAAAAAATGTAACATTATGCAGCTTACCACTCTACACATGTGGTGGCTGCGTTTGTTTCTTTTTTTCAGGCTGAAAACATTTTCAGCAAGTACAGAATAAAAGAAGGGGCTCAAACAAAAGAAAGATAGCATTGTTTTTGTTTGTGTAAACTACTAACCCCATCAATCCACCATGTAATGGAGATGATCAAAGGCAGATATGTTTAAATAATCTGTAAACCCAGCATTTCATATTCCTGATATGTGGTTGCTGTACCATGTACTTGTATGAAAATGTCTTTTGTTCTCTTTAGCTAACATGTTTTTCCTCCTCTAAACATTATCTTGGCTGCATTTAATGCCGGAGTACCCTTGTTGTAGATGTAGATGAGAACATTGGGAACATGATCACTTATAAAAAAAAGGGGCAAACAAGGGTTTATAATGTTTTTCTTTTAATCTATGTTATGCCTTTCATTTCTATTTTGAATTGAATGGGTTGTTTTACAAGGTGATCATTTACAATCAGTTTTTAGGTTTTGGGTGGAGTGAAGAAGGAGTAGAAGGAGGAACTTGACTGGCCTGCAAAGAGTCCTGACCTCAACCCGATAGAACACCTTTGGGATGAATTAGAGTGGAGACTGTGATCCAGGCCTTCTCATCCAAGAACAGTGCCTGACCTCACAAATGCACTTCTGGAAGAATGGTCAAACATCCCCATAGACACTCCTAAACCTTGTGGACAGCCTTCCCAGAAGAGTTGAAGCTGTTATAGCTGCAAAGGGTGGACCAACTCAATATTGAACCCTACAGACTAAGACTGGGATGCCATTAGAGTTCACGTGCGTGTAAAGGTAGTAATACTTTTGACAATACAGTGCTGCACACCAAATTGGCTTCCCTGCAGATAATCACTGTCATTTGCCAATGATCACCTGACAAAGCAGTGTTGCAAAGGCATTTCTTTGTCATAAAACTCTATCGGTATCTTCAGTCCTTACTTTCAGGGACAAAGAGAAAAGCACTGCTTGCATTTGTTAAAATGATAAAAAAAAAAAAACTTAAATCCTTCATAACAGAGCCATTTTGGTATTGGGTACAAAAAAATACCCCTGGTGACAGTGAACAGGTTAATCCTAGATCCCCCTGATAAAAACCATCTTACCGACCTTTATTGGTGACTTCCCATGAGATCTCAAAGAGGAGCAGATCCTCAATAGGTAGGTCCTCTTCATCCCACTGTGGCAGGCCATTCAGAGAAGTGACAGACAAGGATCTGCTTAGAGGCATGGCAGCACAATCCACAGCCTAAATATTCCCTATATTGATGTGACTGTTGTGTCTCTCCCGTATTCTGGCCTCGCTAAGACATAAGAGGATGGAGACAGGACCTCTTTACAGGATAATCCCAGGCTTATGGCTCCACTACCTGACACAAAGCATTACACACTTGCAGTCAAATCCCTCTCTGACTTGTTAAGTGGACAGATCCTGACTGATCAGAGGTCACCTGACAACCAGAACACAAATCTCAATCTGGACAAACGCCAAGCACTGGAACCTTGAGTGGTATCAGTAGTCAGGAAGAACAACCGTCCCAAGCAATCATTAGCCAGGAGTGCCCACCTGCTGGATTTCAAGAGTTACAGTTGTGCTCATAAGTTTACATACCCTGGCAGAATTTATGATTTCTTGGCCATTTTTCAGAGAATATGAATGATAACACAAAAACATTTCTTTCACTCATGGTTAGTGTTTGCCTGAATCCATTTATTATCAATCAACTGTGTTTAGTCTTTTTAAATCACAATGACAACAGAAAATACCCAAATGACCCTGAATAAAAGTTTACATACCCTGGTGATTTTGGCCTGATAACATGCACACAAGTTGACACAAAGGGGTTTGAATGGCTATTAAAGGTAACCATCCTCACCTGTGATCTGTTTGCTTGTAATTAGCGTGTGTGTATAAAAGGTCAATGAGTTTCTGGACTCCTGACAGATCCTTGCATCCTTCATGCAGTGCTGCACTGACGTTTCTGGATTCTGAGTCATGGGGAAAGCAAAATAATTGTCAAAGGATCTGCAGGAAAAGGAAGTTGGACTGTAGAAAACAGGAAAGGGATATAAAAAGATATTCAAGGAATTGAGAATGCCAATCAGCAGTGTTCAAACTCTAATCAAGTGGAAAATGAGGGGTTCTTTTGAAATCAAACTACAGTCAGGTAGACCACATGGACGTCCGCAGGTAGGGGCAAGGGGGGGCAAGTGCCCCCCCTGGAATCAGGGATCGCAAGGTGCCTGCGCAGATTGTGAGCAGGTGCTGGAACACTCCATGTACCAGCTCCCGGCACCGGAAGGAAGATTACACTGTGGACGGCAGCCGGCAGGGCTTTCCATCGTCCGGTGTTAAGACAGCACTGACCTGCAGAAACTGCAGAAGTCTGTGCCAGGAGCCTGACCTGCCAATGTGAGTTTTAGAAAAATTATTTTCTGTGGGGGGAAGAGAGCTCTGTGCGGGGGATTGGATATGTATACTGGCATAGCACACTCCTGGAATCTGAACCCTGTACATAGCACATGCCTGCAATCTGCACCCTGTACATAACACACGCCTGGAATCTGCACCCTGTACATAGCACACGCCTGGAATCTGCACCCTGTACATAGCACACGCCTGGAATCTGCACCATGTACATAGCACACACCTGGAATCTGCACCCTGTACATAGAAAACACCTGGAATCTGCACCCTGTACATAGCACACACCTGGAATCTGCACCCTGTACATAGCACACTCCTGGAATATGCACCCTGTACATAGCACATGCCTGGAATCTGCACCATGTACATAGCACACACCTGGAATCTGCACCCTGTACATAGAAAACGCCTGGAATCTGCACCCTGTACATAGCACACACCTGGAATCTGCACCCTGTACATAGCACACTCCTGGAATATGCACCCTGTACATAGCACACACCTGGAATCTGCACCCTGTACATAGCACACTCCTGGAATATGCACCCTGTACATAGCACACTCCTGGAATCTGCACCCTGTACAAAGCACATGCCTGGAATCTGCACCCTGTACGAAGCACACGCCTGGAATCTGCACCCTGTACAAAGCACACGCCTGGAATCTGCACCCTGTACAAAGCACATGCCTGGAATCTGCACGCTGCACATAGCACATGCCTGGAATAAAGTCTGCCATTTCCCCCTTTAAAATAAATAATTGTGAGTTGCGGCTAAGCCCCTCCCCTTCATGACATTGTCGAAAGGGGCGGAGCATGGGTGACCTTAAAATGATGCCCCCCCTGAAAAAAGTTTGGCGGACGCCCATGGTAGACCAACTAAGATTTCAGCCACAACTGACAGGAAAATTGTTCGGGATGCAAAGAAAACCCCACAAATAACTTCAGGTGAAATACAGGACTCTCTGAAAATATGTGGTGTGGCTGTTTGAAGATGCACAATAAGGAGGCACTTGAAAAAATATGGGCTGCATGGTTGAGTTGCCAGAAGAAAGCCATTACTACGCAAATGCCACAAAGAATCTCACTTACAATATGCCAAACAGCACAGAGACAAGCCTCAAACCTTATGGCACAAAGTCATTTGGATTGATGAGACCAAAATTGAGCTTTTTGGCCACAACCATAAACGGTACATTTGAAGAGGAAGCAACAAGGCCTGTGAAACACGGAGGTGGATCGCTGCTGTTTTGGGGATGTGTGAGCTACAAAGGCACAGGCAATTTGGTCAAAATTGATGGCAAGATGAATGCAGTATGTTATCAAAAAATACTGGAGGAACATTTGCATTCATCGGCCAGGAAGCTGCGCATGGGATGTACTTGGACATTCCAACATGACAATGATCCAAAACACAAGGCCAAGTCGACATGTCATTGGTTACAGCAGAATAAAGTGAAGGTTCTGGAGTGGCCATCTCAGTCTCCTGACCTCAATATCATTGAGCCACTCTGGGGAGATCTCAAACATGCAGTTCATGCAAGACAGCCCAAGAATTTCCAGGAGCTGGAGGCTTTTTGCCAAGAGGAATGGGCAGCTTTACCATCTGAGAAGATAAAGAGCCTCATCCACAAATACCACAAAAGACTTCAAGCTGTCATTGATGTTAAAGGGGGCAATACGCAGTATTAAGAACTGGGGTATGTAAACTTTTAAACAGGGTCATTTGGGTAGTTTCTGTTGTTCTGTTGCTTCAGCCAAACACTAACCATGAGTGAAAGAAATGTTTTTGTGTTATCATTCATGAAAAATGGCCAAGAAATCATAAATTCTGCCAGGGTATGTAAACGTATGAGCACAACTGTATATAATATATTGATAGTCAGAATATTTACTGTCAGAGAGCAGTTGGTGATGCTAAAATGGGATATGTCAGGTTGAGAATTTTCCTTTCCTTGAAATTTCAGTTGTAAATAAAAGATTTTGGCAAAATGTAACCATTTTGGGAAAATTTAAATGCAAAAGGGAAAAGTGAAATGGAGGTATTTTTAAGGGTGCGATGGGCTTCAAGGGAGTGATTTACAACTTTCTGTGTCAGCACAGTGTGGTGCCATTCATTTTTAATGCCACTTCAATGCACGAACGCATCCCAGCTCCAATGCACATGCTGCTTTTCTTGTGCATTAATGTGTGTTGCAATGCAGTGCACCACTACGCATGGCAATGTATAGTGAGAAGATTTTTTTTTTTACAATGCTTTAATGGGAAATTATCACTTTTGATGTTTACAGTGCAATTCAATGGAAGTTAATGGAGGCAGTTGCAAAGTGTCAATGCCTGCTGCATGTAGAGTTATTTTTGCCTTGCTGCAAATCGAGGCAAGGCTAACACTGCCATGTGTACACCTCCATCCAATTCCTGTTTTAACAATTGCGAGCGGCATTGCTAGTTGGTTGAGAAACCGCAAAAACATGACCCAACCTCCTGTTTGCATTACCTGTGTGAACCCCATCATAGAGATGAGTGAATCTACCTGGGTTCAGGTCACAAACCGATTGTGAATCTTAAACTTTTCAGTGAACCCCTTTGAAGTCTAATCTGGTTGTTTAATTCAAATACAGCTTTATGCATTGACATTCTTCCTTAGATCCCAATCTGTCTCCCAGAGGGTATGGAAAAAGACAGGAAGAAACCAACTACTGTAAAGCCAGACATAGATGGAGCGATTTTCTTTTCATTCCCATGAAATTATTATGTTCTCCGATGGGGAGTAGGAGCGCGTAGGTTTTCTGCTCCTCTTCTGCAAGGGGCCTGCCTCTGTCTCCTGGCAGTCCCGTGACCTGGCGGATGCCCGACTACAGCGGTGTTGTGATGTGCGTCTGATCAGTGTCCTGCAGAGGCTCATCCTGGGATTCCTCCTTGGCCTGGTGTTGTAAATCCTCACAAGTGGGTGATACATTTTGACCATGCTGCCTCTAGCTCTGATAACCTTCTCCCAGCAAGCTGGTAGTAGTCCTGCCCTTGTCCGATGTCTGTGGTAGTGGGTTTTAAAGAACTGGCAGTACCTTTTTAGAGCTGTGCAACCGACCAGCACTAGCCTGTGGAAATGAATGTGAGCCCAAACCAGAAGGCATGGAGAAGCAGATTGTAGGCAGCTTCTAAGCCAGGCCTCTCTGCCTGGACAATTCGCTCTGCATAGAAATGCCTGCAGCAGGCCCTCCATTCTACCCTGTGAGATGACAGTTTGATTATAGATTCAGACTGTTCTGTACCAGACCACAAATACTGGCACCTATAAAGGAACAAACTGTGTCCCCATTGGTTGCTTGCTTTACTTTCAACTTTCACTCTAGTCTAGGAATTTTTTTTTTTTTAAGGATCAAAGCAGAGATGATCTTATGGCAATAGCTGTCTTCTGTGTCTTCTTATCAGTGACCAGGATGTGAGGTGGGGAGGAAGAGACCTCCCAGGACCTGAAAAATAACCAGAGAAAGCCAGCAGAAGGATTCTGTACCTTTTTACTGTGCTAATTCAATTAAAGCTGCGAACCATGACAGAACAATACAGGAAGGAAAGAAGAGATGGTTGTAGGGGGTGACAAGTCCCATGGGGACACATGGCTATTTTTTTTGTTTTCGCCCCATGTCCCTAGCAGGAGAACACACAGTGATTATTGCTAGGCCGCTTGCAATAATCACATAAAAATCTGGCAGGCTGATTGTACTCAAGTTGATCAATTGATCGGCTTGGGTACAATCAGCCTGCCCATACATGGTTCCAATCTTGGCCAGCCCCTGCTGAACCAGCTGGGCAGCTTAAAGTGATACTAAAGTCCCATTTTTTTTCCGCTAAAAATAACAAACATCCTATACTTACCTGATCTGTGCAATGGTTTTGCACAGAGCAGCCCAGATCCTTCTCTTCTGGTGTCCCTCTTTGGTGCTCCTGGCCCCTCCCTCCTGTTGAGTGCCGCCACAGCAAGCAGCTTGCTATGGGGCACCCAAGCCAAGCCGCAGCTCCCTGTGTCCATTCAGACATGGAGCCACGGCCCGGCCATTCCCCCTTTCTCTCTTCTCATTGGCTCACTGACTTTAATTGACAGCAGCGGGAGCCAATGGTGCCACACTGCTGTCTCAGCCAATGAGTCTCGGACAGCTGAGTCTTTCATGCAACATCGCTGGATCTAGATGGACCTCAGGTAAGTATTAGGGGGGCTGAGGGGGGCTGCTGCACATAGGAGGCTTTTTATCTTAATGTATAGAATGCATTAAGATAAAAAATCTTCTGCCTTTACAACCACTGTAAGTCGGTGCCCTTATAGCACTAAACAGGAGGGGAAAACATAGAGGAACATACCAAATTCTACCTAAACAAGCTGATATGCAATAATCTAACACTAGGTGTCACCATAGACCGGAACATTAGTAACATGAGTGCAATACAAAGTATGTATATACCAAAAGGGAAGGGGGGAAAGGGGAAGATTGGGACTTTAAATGAGACACATAGGTCTCCATCCCTAGTTAAATGTATATAACAATACAGCAGGTTGGGACTTTAAATGAGGAACATTCCATTGGCTATAAATTATATATGTAATATGTAATATAATAATGATCAAATAAATATGTATTTATTGTCTAAAAAAGGGAACATAGCATGATCTCATTGTTCCTTGCGAAAATTCATGATTATATACTGTAAATATATTGTTGACATAGGCTCATAGTGCCTTGCAAAAAAGCATGATGATACAGTTTACATACAATAAATAGACATTGGTCAAGAAAAGAGATCATAGCATGAAAATACATTGATTATTGCAGCATAAGATATAGTCCTCCATGGTATAATATAATATAAACCCATATAGTGGGAAAAAAGCGGATTACTCTATAGTACAGTGTTCCCCAACCCAGTCCTCAAGGCCCACTAACAGGTCATGTTTTCAGGATTTCCCTCAGATGGATCAGCTGTGGTAATTACTAAGGCAGTGAAACTGATCAAATCACCTGTGCAAAATAATGGAAATCCTGAAAACATGACCTGTTGGTGGGCCTTGAGGACAGGGTTGGGTAACACTGCTATAGTAACAATATAAACCCATATAGTAACATGTAAGGGACGATCATCATCTGCCCCCACATGTACTTACGTAAAATCGAAGCTCTTTTCTTGACCAAGGTCTATGATAAAAATCATATGTGTTGGTGGATCCTTCTATAATAGCAGTGATTCAAAGGCAGTTGGTTTGGCAAGAATATCACAGATCGAACGTATATAAGACACTGCCTATTACCTTTGTAACCACTTTGTGGAAATGCGTAAGGGCATCAAAGAAGAGTAGGCTGCAGTCTATATTGGGTCGGACTGGAAGACTTGAGATAGTCTTCTATGTTCCTGTTTGTGCCAGGGGCCAAAAACCGTTTGGTAAAAGAGCCTGTGTTCCAAAGAAGGGAGTCATAGGGCCCAGATAGTTTGAGATTTTAAGCCAGAGTTGAGGGGCCCTTGTGAAGAGCAGGCGAGATCCACGGAAGGGCACATGAATAGTGTTGAGCGAACCCGGACTGTAACGTTCGGGTCCGTACCGAACTTTCGGGTGTCCGTGGCACGGACCCGGACATTTCAAAAATCGTTCGGGTTCGATCCGGGGTTCTGGGAAGGCACCTAGAGCGGACGAGAAGTGTTCCCGGGGAGTTGAGACCGAATTTTAGAGTTTGATAGACCCGGGATACTGAGGGAAGAAACCTTGTGTCCGAGAAAATGGTTTGCCAAAAACCGGGGACCGTGTTTGTCCTTGTATCTTCTGATAGAGTTCAGAAGGTCAGGCTGGGTTATATCTGACGTCGGATGAGAAGAAACTACGGGAATGCGTAAAGGTGTTTCACCAATGTTTCCATTATCCGTCACAGAATATATGCAAGCTAGACACTATAAGAACGGTTTGGTTG
>BLSH010483928.1:158405-174538 GCA_018402905.1 Glandirana rugosa | reverse complement strand
GAGGGGGGCTGCTGCACATAGGAGGCTTTTTATCTTAATGTATAGAATGCATTAAGATAAAAAATCTTCTGCCTTTACAACCACTGTAAGTCGGTGCCCTTATAGCACTAAACAGGAGGGGAAAACATAGAGGAACATACCAAATTCTACCTAAACAAGCTGATATGCAATAATCTAACACTAGGTGTCACCATAGACCGGAACATTAGTAACATGAGTGCAATACAAAGTATGTATATACCAAAAGGGAAGGGGGGAAAGGGGAAGATTGGGACTTTAAATGAGACACATAGGTCTCCATCCCTAGTTAAATGTATATAACAATACAGCAGGTTGGGACTTTAAATGAGGAACATTCCATTGGCTATAAATTATATATGTAATATGTAATATAATAATGATCAAATAAATATGTATTTATTATCTAAAAATGGAACATAGCATGATCTCATTGTTCCTTGCAAAAATTCATGATTATATACAGTAAATATATTATTGCATAGGCTCATAGTGCCTTGCAAAAAAGCATGATGATACAGTTTACATACAAAAAATAGACCTTGGTCAAGAAAAGAGATCATAGCATGAAAATACATTGATTATTGCAGCATAAGATATAGTCCTCCATGGTATAAAATAATATAAACCCATATAGTGGGAAAAAAGCGGATTACTCTATAGTAACAATATGAACCCATATAGTGGGGAAAAAAGCGGATTACTCTATAGTAACATGTAAGGGACGATCATCATCTGCCCCCACATGTACTCACGTAAAATCAAAGCTCTTTTCTTGACCAAGGTCTATGATAAAAATCATATGTGTTGGTGGATCCTTCTATAATAGCAGTGATTCAAAGGCAGTTGGTTTGGCAAGAATATCACAGATCGAACGTATATAAGACACTGCCTATTACCTTTGTAACCACTTTGTGGAAATACGTAAGGGCATCGAAGAAGAGGAGGCTGCAGTTTATATTGGGTCGGACTGGAAGACTTGAGATAGTCTTCTATGTTCCTGTTTGTGCCAGGGGCCAAAAACAGTTTGGTAAAAGAGCTTGTGTTCCAAAGAAGGGAGTCATAGGGCCCAGATAGTTTGAGATATTAAGCCAGAGTTGAGGGGCCCTTGTGAAGAGCAGACGAGATCCACGGAAGGGCACATGAACTTTAATGGCTTTCCAGTCTTAGTCTATAGGGTTCAATATTGAGTTGGCCCACCCTTTGCACCTATAACAGCTTCAACTCTTCTGGGAAGGCTGTCCGCAAGGTATAGAAGTGTGTCTATGGGAATGTTTGACCATTCTTCCAGAAGCGCATGGATTACAGTCTCTGCTCTAATTCATCCCAAAAGGTGTCAGTCAATTTCCTCCACCACAAACTTGCTCATTCTTGTCTTTATGGACCTTGCGTGTTTAAACTCGGCTTTTGTGTTGGACTAGGAGCACTGATAACAGCACAACCTAATTCAGTCATGTGAGCATGAGCACCATCACTAAAAGAGAAGCGTGGGAATAAAAAAAAAAAAACATACTCACCTAGATGGCAACAGTATTGATTCGATACTTCAGCTGTCGCCTGCTGGCTCTACACTGAGAACTGAGCGATTAAAAAACGCTGATAGCTTAGTTCTTGAGTTTAATCTGAGCACAGAGCACTCTGTGCTCTGCCCCTCCAGTGCTCACTGGAGCATTGGATTGTGGAGGGGGCAGAAGCGGCTGGTTCAGCCACCCTGCAAAATGCCAGTCAGGCATTTTGGCCGGATACTGACTGGGATCCCTGCCAGAGGCGTCGGGAGTGAAGGTGCTGACGAGGCCACAGTCCTTGGGGTGCCCCTGAAAAGCCCCGGGTCTCGGGCATGCAGAGGGCTATTATTAGCCCCGAGGCTCCTTAGCGCTCACCAGAGCCGCCCGCCGCTAGAGGACTGGGGCCGACATTGGTGATATCTACACCGCCATTTTAAAGAAGACCAGCTTTACTGAAGCATGGCCACACAAGAGGCGGAGCTGGCTGCCAATAGAAATGGAGCTGCCGCCAACCTTCGCCCCTCCAGCCCTGTTATAGCAAAGGGGGCGGGGGGGTTGGCAGCAGCTCCATTTATATTGGCAGCCACCAGGCCAGCTCTGCCTCTTGTTTCTTCCCCTCGACTAGTGACCATGCTTCAGGAGAGCTGGTCTTTTGTTATGGCGGCGGAGACTTCACTGAGGACACCTAATATAAGGAGGCACTCTGACCGCTGAGGACACCTGATGTAAGGGGGCACTCTGACCGCTGGGGACACCTGATGTAAGGGGGCACTCTGACCGCTGGGGACACCTGATATAAGGGGGCACTCTGCTGGGGACACCTGATTTAAGGGACCACTCTGCTGGGGACACCTGATGTAAGGGAGCACTCCGCCCGCCTGCAGACAAAACCACACGGGCAGCCCAGAGGTCCCGCACAACAGCAAAAGGGGGTAGACCCTAATTAGCCATGGTACTACAAATTGTGCACCTGAAAAAAAAGATTAAGCATGGTATACAAAATTGTACAGTGGTTACAGAATTGCATGTTCGCCAAACACATTGCCTCCATCCCTATTATAGGCTATAAGAGAGAGAAAGAGATTGGGACTTTAAATGAGACGATATAATTATATACATCTCCATCCCTGTATTTGTACATAGGAGAGGAGTTTTGGGACTTTGAATGAAGCAATGTGTGAGGCTGAAAAAATAGTCAATGTTTCAAAAATGGCATATATTTTTTATTGTACCCAGATGACCAAGCATCTCTTAAAAAAGTGCATACATATGACATAATTTGTTCATAACAAGCATATTGCAAATCTTGCACCACATAGTAAAACAAATAACAAAGCACATATTGTAGTCTGATGCATAAAAACTGGCATAGTGTCACAATTGGTGTACATATAATTCATATAATTCATCTCCTCCATTTATACATAGAGCATCTTTGTATTTAAAGAAAAGGTTTGAAGCTTAAAGCCTCGTTCACTCCAGGGTATTTTGTGGCCGATAAATTGAATTGCCTCCTTATATCACAGGTGTCCCTAGCGGCCATAGCGCCTGCCTCCTCTCTCATTGCCAGGAATGTGTTTCAGAGCAAAGAACTTCATAAAGGAGGCATCAAACTGGTGATATAGCCCCATATGACAACTGATCAGACTTTCACATTTTTTTGCCAAAACCATGCTCTATGTAGAAATGGAGGAGATGAATAGAAAATAGTCTGCATTGTTCATCATTTATAATTGTGCACTTTGTTATTATTTATTGCTTACCTTTGCGGTGAAGATCCTCTTTTTGTGTCTCATTGGCAGTGTAAAATTGGATAGCTGTGTGGATTGTATATTTTAGGGGCGGGTGGTCATTCAGACGCCCGGGGCATTGCCCTGGCCAAATCTCTTGCGTAGATTGGGGCTGGTAGTGCCACTTGCTCCCAAGATTAGTGGGTCCAAAAAAATAATATAAAATAAATCTATCACAAAAGCCAAAAAACGTTTTCTCTTTAAAAATGTTTAAAGATTAGGAAGAGTTATCTTTAATGAATGGAGTACTGTTTGGACCGCTAGTATGATATTCTAAAATAGATAAAAACTATTAATGAAAATGTCAAATCCTATATAAAAAAGACTGACTTTACAGTCGGTTTGTTTCTAATAGCATTCAAGCATAGCAATATATTTTTTAAAATATTAGCTATATAATAGTTTCTTATTATATTTCTATAAATATTAGCCATACAGCTCCCCAAGGAGCTAAATTGCAAAGCCCTTTGTTCTGGTCCAATTTCGCTTACATCGTATTTAATCTTATTTTTATATTTGCCCTTAATCTTCATAGACCACTTGCTATCATGGGCGTCCGCAGGTAGGGGCAAGGGGGGGCAAATGCCCCCCCCTGGAATCAGGGATCGCAAGGTGATCTGGAACTGGGATCGCAAGGTGAACTGGATGGACTTGTGTCTTTTTTCAACCTGACTAACTATGTAACTATGTAAGGTGTCCGCCATAGGTGTGTGCACGGTTGTGCCCAGGCACGCACACCCTAATCATACGAGTGCAGCGCACAGAGTGCGAGCAGGTGCTGGGCGCTGGAACACTCTCCATGTACCAGCACCCGGCACAGGAAGGTAGATTACACTGTGGATGGCAGCCGGCAGTCTAGCATCGGGAGTCAGCACACACAAAACCCTTCCTGCTCTCCCAGCTCTGCATATACAGACAGAGGAGGGGGCAAGGTGGGTTATCCACAGCCACTCAAGCCTGCAGCGTGTATCAACAGGAGCCTGACCTGCCACTGTGAGTTATAGACAACTCTCTTCTGTGGGGGGAAGAGAGCTCTGTAGGGGGGATTTGGTATGCATACTGGCATAGCACACGCCTGGAATCTGCACCCTGTACATAGCACACGCCTGGAATCTGCACCCTGTACATAGCACACGCCTGGAATCTGCACCCTGTACATAACACACGCCTGGAATCTGCACCCTGTACATAGCACACGCCTGGAATCTGCACCTTGTACATAGCACATGCCTGGAATAAAGTCTGTCATTTCCCCCTTAAAAATAAATAATTGCAAGTCGTGGCTAAGCCCCTCCCATTCATGACATTGTCAAAAGGGGTGGAGCATGGGTTAACTTAAAATGATGTCCCCCCCTGAAAAAAGTTCTGCGGACGCCCATGCTTGCTATATAAATAGAAGCTTCAAAGATGGCCTCGGCTTTGTTCACGCATGTTCCATCTGCTGTCCTTAGTTCATCTGTATCATCTCTTTTATATAAGACCTTTAAAGATGGCCGCGGCTTCGTGCACGATTACCGATCCCGGGTCATGTGACCTGTGTGTCACAACACCATTGCTTGATGTAATGGCGCACTGCTATTGGATGCTAACCCTGAGGTGGCCAACCAATTGGCGTCTGCACTTGGCGACGACATCACATGCCGCTCAAGTGGAGGGGATATTTAAACTCCTTGAGGCAGTGGCTGGTTTGCTGCGGCCGCTCGCCCTGACGGACGATTATTTCAGTTAACTTTGAAGACAAGGTTAAAACTTCTCATGACTAAACAATTTATGTGCCAACAAGCCATAATATTTGGGTTGATCTGAACATCATGATCTCCAATTGCAAAACTTGTTGCTCTTTGCATAGGTGCCTTCTCTTTTCTGCACACATTCTGTGCATGAAGGAAACCTTTACAGCTCTAATGGAGGCAATTGGTGGTCATCAATCATTAAATTGCAGGTGAGACCAGCTAGCCTATGTTTATTCATTCAGAAATGTATAGGAAACATTATAAATCAGCAAACATATTGAGATTTTGTTCTTTTTGATTTTATTTTCAACAGAGTTATTTAACCCCCTGATGCACATGCGTCCTTTTTTCATCAAAACTCTGAAGTAGCAGCTGATTTCTTTTAATCGGTCTGCTCCATTCAGAACAGATGGGTCTTTTCTCTTTTTTCTTTTGTTTTTAAACAAAATCACAAATTTATTTAATCAGTTTATTTGTTTAAATATATTCACCAGTATAGGATTAAATATAATCAGAGAGCTGATGCCTATGCATTAGATTCCTTTATGATTATAAAACAAAGATGAAAACAAATAAAAAATGGCTAATCTGGTTAAAGATATAGACGTATATTTAAACCTGCAAAAATTGTTGAACCCACTAAAATGAATTTAAATAATATAAAAAATTACAATGGCATTTTTGGCATACTCATATATTAAAAAATCTATGGGTGAAAAAATTCCTTATAAAATCTAAATGAAAATGAATATCAATCTATTCCGTCAGTGATATTATCTTCTCGATGGCTCACTGATTCCCCTGGATCGTCCACATTAAACAGCATCTGCTCTTTTTGCACTTCTTTTTGGGATCTTAGATAAGGATCATACACTATTTAGGTAATATTTCATGTATTTAAAACAATTATGTATTTATCAATAAAAGTTAATATCATTTATATATATATCTATCTATTCAAATTAATTGATTGACATTTAATACAAAGAGATCTTTTTGTCCAATGTCAGTGTAAAACTGTTGGGATTCATATAATTTGTATGTAATACTAAAATATGTTCTTTGTTCATTTTAGTGATATAATATTAAGGTGTTGAAAGACTCCTGAAGAAGCCGACATCAAGGCGAAACATGTAGGGCTTACACCGCTATGTTTGTACTTACATTGTCCTAATATATCCTTACTTGATCCTTTTTAAAAAAAATGTTATCATTAATTCAAAATAAAAATATACAATTTTTAAGAAAATTATATGCAGTACAAAATTTATCTTTGCACCCTGAAATCCCATTTACTGTTTATTTATTTTACACAGCCATTAATGTCTAAACTGCTGGCAACAAAAGTGAGTACACCCCTAAGTGAAAATGTACAAATTGGGCTCAAAGTGTCACTATTTTGTGTGGCCACCATTATTTTCCAGCACTGCCTTAACCCTCTTGGGCATGGAGTTCACCAGAGCTTCACAGGTTGCCACTGGAGTCCTCTTCTACTCCTTCATGATGACATCACAGAGCTGGTGGATGTTAGAGACCTTGCGCTCTTCCACCTTCCATTTGAGGATGTCCCACAGATGCTCAATAGAGTTTAGGTCTGGAGACATGCTTGGCCAGTCCATCACCTTTACCCTCAACTTCTTTAGCAAGGCAGTGGTCATCTTGGGGGTTTGTTTTGGGTCGTTATTATGTTGGAATACTGCCCTGCGGCCCAGTCTCTGAAGGGAGGGGATCATGCTCTGCTTCAGTATGTCACAGTACATGTTGGCATTCATGGTTCCCTTAATGAACTGTAGCTCTCCAGTGCCGGCAGCACTCATGCAGCCCTAGACCATGACACTCCCACCACCATGCTTGACTGTAGGCAAAACACACTTGTCTTTGTACTCCTCACCTGGTTGCCGCCACACACACTGGAGACCATCTGAACCAAATAAGTTTATCTTGGTCTCATCGGTAATCCAGTAATCCATGTCCTTAGTCTGCTTGTCTTCAGCAAACTGTTTGTGGGCTTTCTTGTACATCATCTTAAGAAGAGGCTTCCTTCTGGGATGACAGCCATGCAGACTAATTTGATGCAGTGTGCGGCATATGGTCTGAGCAGTGACAAGCTGACCCCCCCACCCCTTCAACCTCTGCAGCAATGCTGACAGCACTCATACGTCTATTTCCCAAAGACAACCTCTGGATATGAGGCTGAAAACGTGCACTCAACTTCTTTGGTCGACCATGGAGAGGCCTGTTCTGAGTGGAACCTGTCCTGTTAATCCACTGTATGGTCTTGGCCACCATGCTGCAGCTCAGTTTCAGGGTCTTGGCAATCTTCTTATAGCCTAGACCATCTTTATGTAGCGCAACAATTCTTTTTTACAGATCCTCAGAGAGTTCTTTGCCGTGAGGTGCCATGTCGAACTTTCAGTGACCAGTATGAGAGAGTGAAAGTGATAACAACAAATTTAACACATCTGCTCCCCATTCACACCTAAGATCTTGTAAAACTAACGAGTCACATGACACCGGGGAGGGAAAATGGCTAATTGGGCCCAATTTGGACATTTTCACTTAGGGGTATACTCACTTTGGTTGCCAGCGGTTTAGACATTAATGGCTGTGTGTTGAGTTATTTTGAGGGGACGGCAAATTTACACTGTTATACTTTCTGTACACTCACTACTTTACATTGTAGCAAAGTGTAATTTCTTCAGTGTTGTCACATGAAAAGATAGAATAAAATATTTATAAAAATGTGAGGGTTGTACTCACTTTTGTGAGATACTGTACATATATATATATATATATATATATATATATATATATATCATTTTTTTTGTACATGTTTTAAAAAAAGTAATGTTAGCATCTGAAGATGACATAATCCCCCCCTAACATGATATATTTTCTGAAAGCAGAGACCCTGGAGAATAAAATGGCGGCAGTTCTTATTTTTTTATGTCACGATACTAGCACTGAGGGTTTATGGAACGTAAAATTTAAATGAAAACATACACTAAAATTATTTTTAGACCACAGAAATGCAATATTTTATGCATTTTTGTTAAATTATAAAAGATGAAGTTGCACCGAGTATAGATATATTCAATACATGTCAAGACTCGGCACGCTATATTTTTCATAGGTGATGGTTTAAAAACCCCCTATAGGTCATCAGTGTACAGATAACAGCAAATAATGGGCTGAGAATTATTGATCTCACATTGGCTTGCGCAGTACTATGTAATTTGTATAGTGCAATCAATATTTCTGCGCACAGGCGCCGCCAACGCGTGCGTTTACAATTGTGTATATGGGGGGGGGGGCGCCAAAGATTTTTGGGGGAGGTTTTAAGTGCATGGGTGTAACATCTATTTCCGTATACATTTTTTAGACTAATGTCACTGGCTCAGTGTTCTCTGTACTGCACTGCGGTATATGTCAGCACTATATACATGTATAATAATGAAAATGAACAGTTCTCACAGCCCCCAGGATCAGCGGACCCCCCCCCCCCACCCTGGTTTTATTGAGGTTTGCCCCTTTTATAAATAATCTTTATTTTGTATTAAAGCATACATAGAATACGTGCAGATATACAATCTGGTAATCAATATGTCGTTACAACGCGATTAAAGCCATTTATGATATCAGTGGGCTTCCAGGACAAGCCTTAGACTACAGAGCGGGGTGGGAGGTCCGAGATGCCCGGCAGCGTCCTCATGTCTCGAATGTATGTGCCGGCAAGTAGTGCTCCGGCGCAGCTTTGTCCCCATGTCGTCTCCTCCCGACCAAGAGGGGGGGGCCCGAATGGCCTCCTTCATACCCTCTCTGCCAGGGAGGCTGCCCACGGGCTGACGGCATGGGGCCACAGTACCTTGGCGTGTCTCCCCCCCTTCCACCAGGGAGGAGGGCCACCTCTTGTTATAGGGACTAGGGGTCACCGCCAACCTCCCCAGCCCTACCCCACCACATCTCTGTCCCGGTCAGCCTCTACTATCTTGTGTTGCATTTGTGCATGGCATTTTTGCATATCTGCAAACTTTACCTAAATATTCAAGAAGAGGGATAAAAGGGAAAAAAAAGAAGAATACAGTAGAGGTGGGAGAAGACAAGAGTGGATGATTAGAAGGAGTAAAAGTAGGAGGCAGGTAGATATGGGGTAGAGGGAGGTATCCGGGAGTTACACCAAAGGGCAGGTAATTATCTGCGGTTGCCCTACCGGCAACCGTCTAGCAACTTACTGTGAGTGGGGGTACCGACGTCGCCAGATCCCATTAAATAAAGGTTCCAGAGTAGGACATCTCACCCATGTTCGAGGTCTGTGCTCTTTCTTTGCCTCAGGGAGGGTTCCGCTAGTTCTAGTAACGCTATGTCTAAGCTCGATGGTACCCGAGTGTCCCCAGAGGTGCGGTCCTGCCACTGTTCCCAGATCATAGTGAATCTTTCCCTTCTGCCATTACAAGTAGCTACCCATTCTTCGGCTCCCTTTATCTCCTCCACCTTCTTCTTCCATTCATCAAGGCTAGGTGTCCGAGTCTGTTTCCAGTAAAGTGGAATCAGCCGTTTAGCTGCGTTAAGGAGGTGCGGGAGTATTGAGTTCTTATATCGGCGCACCGCCATAGGGGGGATGCTTAGAAGAAGATGAATTGGGGAGAATGGAATCTCTATGCCTATAATTGTGGTTATGTAGGAGTGGACTTCCTTCCAAAATGATTGTTTTTTGGGGCATTCCCACCACAAATGCAGGAGGGTGCCCCCCTTTCCACACCCCCTCCAGCAGCAGTCTGGAATCGACGGGTATATTTTTAGCTAACTTAGCAGGGACTCTGTACCACCGGGTAAGTAATTTGTAGTTGGTTTCCTGGGTTCTCGCCTCTATTGTACTAGAGTGGGTCAGTCGGTACAAATGAGTTATTTGGGTTTCGGTGAACTCTAGCCCCAGATCTTTTTCCCACTCCCTGACGAAGGCTGGTTTAACCGAGGGTCCCACGGAGCCCAGAAGCTGATATAATTCCAAGATCATATGTGGCGTTGGTTCGTCGCCTACGAAAAGTCTTTCGAATGGCGTTAGAGAGTCGCGGTTTCTAATCGGTTGGGTCTGGGTAGCAAAGAAGTGTGTAAGTTGTGCATGCCGTCACGAGTCCATGGGAAAGCTGCCAAGTCTGTGTCTCTAGGGGGATTAGTTTACCATGTTCCAGTAGCGTACCACAGCACGCATGTCCGTCCGTGGCCCACTTCCTAAAGAAACCTCTCTGTTCTCCTGGGATGAACCATCAAAAGCCCCCTAACAGGGCCAGCGGGGATGTCTGTGGGGCTAATGCGAAAAGTTTATTGGTTCTGTCCCAAACTCGCATCGTCTGTTGTGTAAGGGGTGATGTGTTTTCTGAGAAACCTCTGCAGGCCGTGGGCAGCCAGGGAGCATACGCCAAGTCCCGCCATGCCAGACACTTCTCCAGCCTGACCCATCCCCTGTCGGCCGTGTGGTAACGCCAGTTTAGAATCCTCTGTAGGGCAATGGCCCTGTAATATCGCTTCAAATCTGGGAAACCCAGGCCGCCGTTATGTTTGTGGCGTTTCAGTACTTGCATTGCAAGCCTGGGTTTCTTGTCGTTCCACACGAACCTCGTCAGGAGACTATCCACCTCGGAGAAAAAAGAACCTGGCAGTGCTATCGGGACCATCTGCATATAGAAAAGTATTCTCGGAAGCGCGTTCATCTTAATTATGTTAACACGGCCTAACCATGTGAAGGCCGTTTTTGTCCAGTTGGTGAGGTTGAAAATCTGCCTGCTGTATTCTTTTTAGCCTGGCACCTTGCGAGATTAGCGAGATTAGCTCGCCCCTGACTACTGCCTTGTGCCCCTCCCAAACAACGCTTTCTGATACATCTGTGTTTTCTGCAAAGTAGTGTCTCAGAGTTTCAGATACCCTCGAGACCACCACAGAGTCATCTAGGAGGTTCGGGTTTAGTCTCCAAGACCATGGTTTGCCCCTGCTTTGAGACTGCTGCAGGGTAATTGTGATAGGAGCATGATCAGAAATGGTTATTGATTCAATTGTGGTCTCCTGTAGGAGCTCGAGGGTATGGTGGTCAACTAATAGCATGTCTATCCGTGTGTACACATTGTGTACTGCTGAGAAATAGCTGTAATCCCTGTCGGAGGGATGCATTACCCTCCAACTATCCATTAGTAAATGTGACTGGATCGCTTTACGAAAGCGCCTGAGGAACGCATAAGAGTGTGTGGGGCGGCTATGAGATATGTCAAGGATTGGATCTGGGCTAACGTTGAAATCTCCCCCTACCACCAAATGGCCCTCGCGAAAGGCTGTCAGCTTGTCTAGCGTGTCCTCTAGGAATGTCACCTGATTTGTATTTGCGCGTACAGTGTGGCAAAAGTATATTTCGTTCCCTCTAATGTACCCTTTAGAAAGACGAATCTACCCAGCGGATCAGTCATATTGTCCTCTGGCTGAAAAGGGCAGTTTTTATGGATGGCTATCGCTGTTCCTTTAGCTTTTGAGGTTGGGGAAACACTGAGGAACCACTGATTAAAAAGATGTGTGGGTAGTCTGGGCAGGGACTGGGCGGTGAAGTGTGTTTCCTGTAACATCACCACCTGGGCCCTCATTCTCTTAAGTTCCACCCATAATTTACTCCTCTTATTCGGAGAGCACAGACCTCGCACATTATACGAGATTACCTTCAAAGTAGTCATGGAGGATGCCATGGCGCTCTCTTCCGTAGTTCATTGTAGGGATCTTGGTTTGGGACGCAGGGCCCACGGTATGTCCTAAGGGTGTCCTCCCGGATAGAAAAAAAAGAAGATAGCAGGAGAGAGAAAGGGGGGGGGGGAGTGAGACAGAGAGAAAACGTTAAACCATTGTTCAACAACATCAACAATATAAAAAAAGATAATAACGTAACAGGTCCGGCAAGCCATAGCCGGTGCTCTATGGAAACCGTCGGTGTTGGGTCCGGGGCGAAGCCCCCGCCCTCTGAGGAGCGGTCTTCGCCACCCAACCCACCACCCCTTTCAGGAAAAACTCCCATAGGGAGATGGCCTACTGGGGGATTCGGGGCCAATACAGGGGGGGGGGCAAAGGGGATGTGTCCCCGCTCCCTCCACCTTTTCTGGTTGGCTAAAAATAATAACCCTGGGGTAAGCAAAGTGGATGGAAAGTATTTTGGTAATGAGCAGGAGACAGGCAGATTTAGACCTAAGAGCCGCTGCGGCACATCTGGAGTATTCTAGGGAAGGGGGGGTAGGTTTGCCCCTTTTTACATGTGCATAGCCCTGACATATACTGCAGTGCTGTACACAGAATACTCAACGGACCCCCCCCCCACCCTGGTTTTATTGAGGTTTGCCCCTTTTTACATGTGCATAGCGCTGACATATACTGCAGTGCTGTACACAGAATACTCAGCCAGTAATAATGATGATGATCAGTTCTCGCAGCAGCCGCCAGGTGGAGGCAGTGAGCGGCGCTCTCAGTCCCTGGGATGAGCAGACCTCCCCGGTTTCTGAGCTTAGCCAATCAGCAACCGGTAAGTCGCGGTGAACGACAGGGTGGGCGTGGTTCGGTGCTGTAATAGACAGGGCATCCACTGAATAGGAGAGGGGCGGGTTCCTGGGTGGGCTGCTCATTGATGGAAGCTTTGTGTGTTGCCATGACAGCGTGACCTTATTCATCTCCATGGGCACCCTATTCCCAGCCAGGAGCCACGCCGGGGAGGTGGACAGAGGTGAGGGAAGAACCCGCCCTACTGACTGCGAGTTCCGAATCGCAGCAAAATGCGGGACGCGCATGCGATCCCATTACCTTCCATAGCATCTCAATTGCGGTGCACTTTTGCTGCCTGACAAATCGCAGTAAAATCACAGTAAAAACGCATCACAAAAACACCACTCACATTTCTGGTGCAGCTCCATTGAAATCTATGGCATGCAAAATGCAAACTGCAGTGAGAAAAAAAGTCCCCAACCCTTTTTAAAAAACGCAAAGATGTGAACTACATCCATAGGAAACCATGTTAAATGGACTGTAGTGCATTTCTGCAAACTGCAGAACGCGGTAAAAAATGCATAGGTGTGAACCTAGACTTAAGCAACAGCAATCCCGTGATTTTGTTTGGACGACTTTGCCACAATTTGTCAGCCGATTGCCATTGAAAGTAACGTGAGCGCAAGCGTGTCCCGCGTTATGCGGTGATTCACATGTGAGTGATCAGAATCGCAGGCGGAATCCCCATGATTCTGCCCACGATTCGAAATCGCAGGACACCTGTGCGATGCCATTACTTCCTAGGCTCCATTCGCACTATGGCGTTCTGTTTTGCGGGCGGAATTGCCGTGATTCTGCCCGCGATTTAGAAACGCTGCAAATCACGGGACACCCTTGTGATCCCCGCTATTTTTGAATGGCACCAAATCGCGGTGCAAACAGAATTGCTGGACAAGAACTTATTTTGGGCATCGGGTGTCCCGTGATTCTGTTTGCGCTATTTTACCACGATTTTACCGCGATTTGGTGGCATTCAAAATAGTGGGGATCGCAAGGGTGTCCCACAATTTGCTGCATTTCCCAATCGCAGGCAGAATTGCGGCGATTCCACCCAAAAATCGCCATAGTGTGCATAGAACCTTAAGGTCCGTACACATGGTACAATTATTGGTGGAAAAAAGTCGTATGACAGCCTGTTGTGCGATAATCCGACTGTTAGTACGCACCATTCGACAGCCAATTTTCAATTATCTTCCAACAGAAGTTGTATGAGAAGACTAGAAAACGTTTGTCTGCCGACAAGGTGTGTATAGAAGTTGGCCAAACAAAAGTTGTAAGTACAAACATGCATGCTCGGAATCCAGGAAGTGTTTGGTCGTGTAAACCTGCGTGCATAATTCACAATTCACATTCACCTGAACTTCCTCTTTATACACTCGTAACACATCATTACGTTCGGCGTGGAACGATAATTTGACTACCATCAGTATGCTAGACAAAATCACGGACAGCCGATTTTGAAAAAAGTTGCATGTGCAGTCGTACAACAATCGCATCGCGTGTACGAGGCTTAAATGTCACCCACAATCACGGCACAATTTTTCAGTTCCGACAAATCGCAACTAAATCGCGGGGTGCCTGTCATCCAAAAGAAGTTCTGGAACTTCATTTAAGCAGCAGCCATCCTGCGATTTTGTTAGGGTGATTTTGTCGGGCAACAAGCCTTAGGCTCCGTTCATACCTGAGCGATCCGAATCACGGGCGGAATTGCCGTGATTTAAAATCCCAGCAAATCGCGGGACGCTTGTGCGATGCCATTACTTCTTCATGGCACCCCCATTCACATCACAATTTTGCCAGTATCGGCCTATCCATTAGGGGCGCACGGGTGCCCCCCCATCCATGCATCCGGTCCCCTGATCTACATATCATAGCTCCGGACTATGGATTCCAATGGGGGGCTGATTAGAGCCAGAGGCTCTAATATGTATATAAACCAGGTAAATATCTGCGCTATAATGAAACTGATTAATTAACCTTAAAAATATGCTGAAATTATCTAGCAGCCTGCTACTGAGGATGTAGATAAATACCCCAATATAAAATTAAAAACCATAAAAGTAGCGGTGCTTAACACATGATTAATAACAAGTAAAAAATACTATAAAAGTATATCACTTATGCAATCTCTAATAGAGCATAACTTCATATGAGAAAAATATATATATAGAGAGAGAAAATAATAATTATCAGTCCTGAAAACTGACACACATATAAATGCGTCAAAAATAATCAGTCCAATAATTGGTCTAAATGCACACTTGAAAGTTGTAGCGTGAGGAGACGTCTCTTCCAAAAAGTATAGACACCCAGTGAAGATAGGTTTATAAATAATCCAAAAAAGTGTCCACCACCACTTATGCAAAGCTGCTTACCAGAGTGAGTTGGCTTCCAAGTTAATGGAAAAGCCAATAAACACTTGCAGGGACGTTTGACCCCCTTATGGATTCAGCTGTTACTTATGTAAACTCCTCAGCACAATGAATAGCCTCTCCACCGCTCCTCAAGGGATATAGTGAGAAACATAGACAACCATATTGCATAGATTTTATTTAAAACGTAGTAAAAAGTAATCAATTGCAATCACATTGTCTCAAGTAAAATTCAGCTCACAACAAACAACTCGGGTAAGGTGCATTGAAACGGCCATGGGAGCGCAGGGTCGCACGCCTGGAGTCTCTCGCCGACCGGTTTCGTCATACAATTGACGTTGTCCTGGGCGTTAGGAAAGTCCGTTTTGAGACCTGGAGCCCAGGGATTTCGTAGTGTTCCGGGTGGGATGAAATCCCCAGTCCTGGGTCTGGATTTTGTGATCTCCCAGCACACCGACTGGTCAGGGGTGTGATGGGCTATTTGTAGACACCTGACCATGGTTCTGGGTTCCACCCTCCCGAGGAGTGGAGATGTGCACTGGGAGAAGCCAGAGACCCAAGCCTGAGGGTCAGAGCAGCGAGGAGCTGTTGTCTATATGAACAGTGCTGACAAGGGAATGGTCTATAGGAGACAGATGAGAGCCTGAAGTGGAAGGCCTGAGAAGCACTACTGAATGTATAAGCCAGGAGGCTAAATCTATCATTTCTTGATGTTGATGGTGAAAACCCCTGCGAGGGAAACCCCTTTGTGTTTATGTTTTCCAAACTTTCTTTTAATAAAAATGGGCAAACCAAGCCCTTAAAAAGAAGAAACGGCGAGTGGCAGTGTCCTTAAAGCTCTACATTTGATGCTAATGCTCACACCCCACACTCC
The DNA here is from genome assembly GCA_018402905.1 of Glandirana rugosa. Classification (NCBI taxonomy): domain Eukaryota; kingdom Metazoa; phylum Chordata; class Amphibia; order Anura; family Ranidae; genus Glandirana; species Glandirana rugosa. The sequence continues at coordinate 158,686 of BLSH010483928.1, read as the reverse complement.
CCCTCTTTCCTTTTTATTGTGCCCCAAACATCCTCATTCCACTATTGTACCTCCAGTCTTCCCTCTGTCCCTCTATTATACCCCAATACCCCCTCTGTCTATTGTACCCCAATCTTCTTCATCCCACTATTGTACCTCCAGTCTTCCTCTCTCCCACTATTACACCCCAATCCTCCCTCTGTCCCTCTATTATACCCCAATCCCCCTCTGTCTCTTTTTCTTTCAAACCTTTTGTATTTGTGTTTCCCCAAAGGGAGCGTCCCCAAAAGTGGTAGTTGTAG
>BLSH010483928.1:108268-149082 GCA_018402905.1 Glandirana rugosa | reverse complement strand
TACTTTTTGCTAAAATACATTTGTGCTGGGAGTTGGGATTGTGGAGGAGAGAGGATTTGTGTTAAGATAATTATTATTATTATTTTTTTACTAGTAATGCCGGAGATCTGTGATTTTTAGCAGGACTGCGACATTGCGGCAGACAGATCGGATACTTTTGACACTTTTTTGGAACCAATGACATTTATACAGCGATCAGAGTTAACAATAGCCACTGATTACTGTGTAAATATCACTGGCAGGAAAGGAGTTAACACTAGGTGGCGATCAAGGCGTTAACTGTGTTGCCTGGGAAGTGTTTCTACAGGGGGGCTGGGCTGACTGGGGGAGGAGAGAGATCGTTGTTCCCTATCACTGGGAACAGACAATCTCTCTCAACTCCCCTGTCAGAACAGGGATCTGCTTTGTTGCATTCGCAGATCCTTATTCTAGCTGTCTCTGGAATGATCGTGGGTGGCCGGCAGACATCGAGCCTGCCCTGCCCACTGATTGGCTCCCCCTCTAGCCAGTGAGTGTGCTCGCGCCCACACCACTCGAACCCGTGCCCACCGTACAGCTAAAGTGATTTGCGCAGGAAAGCATTTGACAGCGGCTGGTCAGCAAGTGGTTACGTGTTTAAAAAGTCCACTGCTCTACTGCCACTGTTCTCTGCTCTGCTGACCATGTCCTCTGCCCTACTGACTATGTCCTCTGCCCTACTGAAATATCCACTGCTCTACTGCCATTGTCCACTGCTCTACTTATTGACGCCATCCACTGTCCTGCTGACACCATCCACTGCTCTACTGACTGATACTGAATTTTAAGGTAGTGTAAGTTTATATTTTTACAGCAACATTTGTTTTAATATATTTTTCTAGGTTTTACTTACTATTTAGTTAGACCTTGTTAGTTAATTAAAAAAAAAAAAAAGGCACTGAACCCCGGTGATCTTTGATCTCTTTCTTGTTGTTTTGGTAGATCTCCACCTCTCAAAGGTTGCCTACCCCTATTTTACACTGTAATTGAGACAATTGGGAAAGGGGAGTGGGAAGGGGGAGTGGAAACAGGAAATGTAGGGGGAGAGGGATTATGACGGTGCTATAGAGGAATAGAACAACTGAAGTTATCTAAAAAACATCTTTTATTTTGTACTCAAGAGTAAAATGGTACAATTGTACCAGTGAAAAGGTAAAATACAGAAGTACATAAGTCATATTTGAACACCAAAAATTAAAAAAAAAAATTTCAGACGTTTACATGAGGATGAGATACAGGTTTGACTGTAGCAATAGTGGCTGTATATGAGTCTCTGGAGGGCTTGCCTGCCTGGTTATATGTGAGAGATTCATTACATATTATCAGCTTATACGCTGACATCTAACTGAGGAAGATTTTTCCCACGCCCTCCAGCTTGTATCTTATCCCATCAGGTTATCATCTCTGGTGTTTATTGTCCCCCTCCCTGGTGCGCAGTGTCCTCCTCCCTGGTGTGACAAGCAGCACATGGGCGGAGTGTTTGCGGTCTGGGTCGTGGCGGGAATCTGGGTCAGGAGAGATTTGTAGCACCTGACTCGTTAAAGTCCCTGAGGAAGCCTTGTTTAGGTGAAACATGTTGGACGCCAAAATACAGCCACTATTGCTACAGTCAAACCTGTATCTCATCCTCATGTAAACGTCTGAAAATTTTTTTTTTAATTTTTGGTGTTCAAATATGACTTATGTACTTTTATATTTTACCTTTTCACTGGTACCATTGTACCATTTTAGTCTTGAGTACAAAATAAAAGATGGTTTTTAGATAACTTCAGTTGTTCTATTCCTCTATAGCACCGTCATAATCCCACTCCCCCTACATTTCCTGTTTCCACTCCCCCTTCCGGTTCCCCTTTCACAATTGTCTCAATTACTCATGGTCTTATGGGATGAGGTGCAAATTGCAAATAGTGCCACCATACTAATCCAATAAACCTCTATTTTACACTGTGTCACTGGGGAAAAGTGGTTGCTGTGTCATTCTGTAAACTCAGAGTTCCTGGGCCAGCCATGCAGGGGTCCTCCCAGGCCTGCCCAGAACCCTCTAAGTTTCCCATTTCACTTACACAGAAATGGCGGGTGTTGGGGGGAGGGGGACGCAAGTTAACTTTTGTATCGGGCCCACGAGCTTCAAGCTACGCCTCTGTTTTATAGTGTATAGTATGATGCTACTCTGGTCTTTGCACTTATTGTGTTAAAATGTATAGTATTGTGTAGCTCCGGTCCCGGTACGTACTGTGCTAAAACATACGGCATGATTTATTGTAGCTCTGGTCTCAACAGTCATTGAGTTATAATGTACATTATATATGTAGCGACCCCCATAGTATAGGTATTTTACTTTTGTAGATTTTTGATAGGAAAGGAAAAATCTAGTCAGGCCTGACTGTAGGTGCAGGTCTGAATGTTTTGATCTGGGCTAGAGGAGTAGCTCAGGGAGGGGCTGGAGATAGAGGGAAGGAACACCACTTGGAGATTCCTTCCCTTTGAGCTTGGTAAGATCTGGAAAGGGGGATGGAAGAGGAGGGTGTCACCTCCTGATGTATGACAATGAGCTCTGACCAATCCAGCGGCTGGATTGGCAGGGAGCAGGCCACCTTAAATACAGTGATCTGCCAGCGTGTCTGGGTGGGGCAGGTGTCAGAAGAGTTTGGGTGGAAGAGTGAGAATGTAGTCAGGAGCTGCAGAGCAGGCCTCACCCATGAGGGGATCCCCCTTCTGGGGTGGGGGTAAAACTGAGGCCTGGGTGCAGCCAAGAGCGGGAGTCGGCTCCTGGAGTAGCACAGGAGAGGCAGGAGAGCAGCTGAGGTCCACATGGAAGGAAACTCTTTAAAGGAATCCACCAATAAGTCGGTGAGTGGCAGCCCCTGGGAGTTGGAGGAGATGGCTGGGACAGTCTGGGAGAGAGAGAGAGCAGTCTGTGGAAGCCAAGAGGAACCAACCAACGGGGACAGAATGGATGGGTCTGAAGGATGGGCTGGGAGTAGTAGTTCATCCAAACGCCCTGCTAGAACAAACTTACTTTGCTACATAAGAGAGGCTGTCTGGTCTCAGTGAGAGAAACCTACAGCTTTCACCCACAAAGGGTGGTTCTGAGGCCTTGCCAGCGGCTGCAGCAGGCCTCACCATGTGCTAGCTCCAGTGAAGAAGAAGTATTGTAGAGGTCTGATAAATTTCCCTTCGGATCAGGACAGGTGTAACGGTCAGCAAGTAGTGTGCTGGAGGTGAAGAAGTGTATATACAGGAGGTGTATATAGCATGTCCTATGTTCAATTACTGGGCATCCCACAGTCATCCCTAATCCCTATCCAAGTTCAAATCCCTAAATAAAACAACAAAAACAAAGTACCGGCCTGTTCAGTGACTTTGGATGTGTGGAATACGTGTGATTAAGGGCATTAGGCGAGTGGACCACAACTTTCAGCCACTCTAAAGGGAGCACCTGGCTACATATAGTATTGTGCAGCTCTGTCCTGTACTTGTTTTATAATCTATAGTATATTGTATGTTGTAGCTTTCAATGCTTGGTTTTCAGCTTTTCCTTGTGATGTTAAGAAAATTGTACTTTGAGAATGACTGGCAGGCAGCTGGAGCGATGCCTAATTCCTGTATGCATAATATAAATGCATTAACCTCATGACAGGTATTGCTCTGTATAATGACACTTAACAGTTACATTGTTTTTTGTTTCTATTAGATGTACTGAGCACACCAGAGATCTACCATCAGGTCGGATCGAAGTAGGAGCATGTTAAAGTGGTTGGAAAAGTTTGATTTATTTTTTAAATAACAAAACATTCCTATACTTACCTGCTCTGGCAGTGCACACAGCAGCCCAAATCCTCTTCTTCTGGGGTCCCCCACCGGCGCTCCAGGCCCCTCCTCTTCATCGAGTGCCCCCAAACAAACCTTAAAAAGGAAGTAAAGTCCTTTTTTGTAATTGTACCTACAGGTAAGCCTATAATAAGACTTACCTGTAGGTACTGTGAATATCTTCTAAACTTCCAGAGTTTAGGAGATATTCAGAGTGCCTGCAGCCAATGACGTCATTGGCGTATGCGTTCTGAAGGTCCGGCTTACCATACCGGACCTTCAGAGCCCGTGCCGTAAATGGCGGTTCCGGCCACTCACAGCGCTGAAGCCCGCAAACCCGAAAAAACACTGGGGAAGATGTCAGCCGTCTCAGCGGTGTGCGGGTGCTGTTGGAGGGCTTCATTCTAAGGTTTTTTCCCTTTTTTTCCTCGTGGTTTACAACCTCTTTAACCACTTGCCGACCGCAGTCTGACGGCAACAGAGTGGCTTGTTATCGCAAACCACCGTCATATGACGGTGGCTGCGATAACTAGTGCTGTGAGCGCGCGTGCGCAGCCGGAGGCACTCCCGCGTGCTCACTGTGTCCAGAGGGGGGCCAGGGAGCGGGTACGGCAGACTCGGTCGCTGCCGGTTACCTGCAATGGCCCCCCCCCCCCGCAGTGAGAGAACGGAGGTCTGTGTATGTAAACACAGATCTCCGTTCTCATAGAGGGGGAAGGGCTGTGATCACAGGCTTCCTGTATATGGAAGCCATGATCACTCCCTTCCCCCAGCCAGGCCAGCCCACATACAGTTAGAACACGCCCAAGCCCTTCACTGCCAATGGCATTTACACAGTAATCAGTGCATTTTTATAGCACTGATCGCTGTATAATTGCCAATGGTCCCAAAAAAGTGTCAAAATGGTCCGACATATCTGCTGCAATATCGCAGTACCGCTAAAAATCGCAGATCGCCGTCATTACTAGTAAAAAATAAAAACCCCAGAAATGAATTCTCATCGTCCGTAAATGCGGCAACTTTTGAGCAAACCAATCAATATACGCCAATTGCGATTTATTTTACCAAAAATATGAGGAAGAATATAAATTGGCCAAAACCAATGAAAAAAAATGTTTTTTTATATATTTTTTTGGATTTGTATTTTAGCAAAAAGTAAGACATTTGGGTTTTTTTGCAAAATTCTCGCTCTTCTTTTGTTTATAGCGGCGATCAGAAATGACGCAGAGGTGATCAAATACCACCAAAAAAAGGCCCAATTTGTGGGAAAAAATGGACGCAAATTTAGTTTGGGTACAATGCCGCACAACAGTGCAATTGTCAGTTAAAGTGACGCAGTGCCGAATTGCAAAAAGTGCTCTGGTCCTAAAGTGTGAAATCCTTCCGGAGCTGAAGTGGTTAAAGTAGAACTATAGGCAAAACTTTTTTTTCATTTTGGCTAGAGCAAGGGAGGGTTATAACCCATCAGATTTTTTTTTACGCCATCTGTGTCCCATTGCGTACATTTCCCTTAACTTCCTGTCCCATAGCCAAACATAAAGTGAGAGGAAATCCCTGCAAATTAAGGACATTCCTTGGGGACCCCCAGGTCACCAGAACTGGTGTCCCCATTGGAAGATTTCCCCTCTATTAATTTTCTGGGGACAACCCAAAAATTTGAGATTTTTTTTTACTTTCAATATGGTAAACGGGACAAATAGAGAGGGGGATTCTCTTTAATGGGGGCACAGACAGCAATAAAATCCTGACAAGGGTTTTAATCACTCTCCACTCCACCCAAAACTAAAAAAAAAAGTTTTGCCTTTAGTTATACTTTAAGGCTTTACAACCACTTTAAGTTTTGTGCCCACTATTTAGAGTCCCAATGGATCAATCTGAAATAAAGGAGTCTGTGTACACATTTGTGGATGATCAGCTTTTGCACTTACAGTGTTATGATTGCTTTGCTGTACTTTTTCCAGCAATAAATTTCCTCATTGTTTTTGTACAGTCTCTATTGATAAAGAAACACATACAGTGCATGACGTTGCAAGCAAACTGCTTTATATCATAACAACAAAAATGGTTCATCACGCAAGTTGACTCAACATAAACCATTTATATCACTTGTATTTACAATTATGTGACACAGCATTGGATTAAATGGGCATAGGTATGTTTAGAAAATACATATCCGTGATTCCATATGTACAAAGTGATAAAGTCACTGTGTGCAACAATTTTAAGAATAATAGAATAAAGAAGGTAGAGAAAAGAGGTGGTACATGTTAAAGTAGAATTTTAGGCAAAACATTTTTTTGGATAGAGCAAGGAAGGGTTATAACCCCTACCATATTTTTTTTTCTATCTGTGTCCCATTGAGGAGATTTCCCTTCACTTCCCATCCCATAGCTAAACAGGAAGTGAGAGGAAAATCCTGAAAATGAAGGAAATTCTTTGGGGACCCCCAGGTCACCAGAACTAGTGAGGATTTCCATGTCATTACTTTTCTGGGACAACCCAAAATTTGGGATTTTCACATGACAGCCAAGTAGTGAGCCTATTGGTCAGCCATTAAAGTATATGTGTGTGCGCTGAACAGGCGCACACACAGAGGCTGATTGGCTGCCCTGAGCCTGCGGCTCAGTATGATTGGATGTGGTGGCCGTGAAGACCATTGGATGTGGAGACCATGAACGCCCAGTGACCGACGAGGGAGGGACAGCCTGCTCTCCGCATGCCGAATCTCTGCAGACTCAGCCCCCTTCTCCGCATGCCGAATCTCTGCAGACTCAGCCCGCTTCTCCGCATGTCGAATCTCTGCAACAATCCTGCCTGCCTATTGGATGGGGAAAATGTGGGGGTGGGGTCTCTGCAATGACCCCACCTGTGATACTGGCTGCAAACTGCCTTTGGCTACAATTTACCCCCACTGTACTCCAATGGCCTCTACAGTCACCAGATCTCAATCTAATAGAGCACCTTTGGGATGTGGTGAAACGGGAGATTCGCATCATGGATGTGCAGCCAACAAATCTGCAGCAACTGCTGATGCTATCTTGTCAATATGTCAATATGGACCAAAATCTCTGAGGAATCTTTCTAACACCTTGTTGAATCTATGCCATGAAGAATTAAGGCAGTTCTGAAGGCAAAAGGGGGTCCAACCCGGCACTACAAGGGGTACCTAATAAAATGGCTGGTGAGTGTATATAGTTACTGTAACTACATAAAAATTGCTATACCTAAACGAGAACTTCAAGTTGCTGTGTATTTCAGCTGAATTCGCATTGCAATATTTCCTGCATTTTTAACACACATAGGATTCTTCTATGTGTTTGCCAGATCAAGTCACATTTGCCACCATTCTTGATTTCTTATTCTTTGATGTGAAATTCAGCTCTCAGTAACCACAGTTGTGTTTAAAATATAGTAAGTGATTGTTTTTGAACCATCACACTAACTTTATAAGTGACTCACCAATGATTCCATGCAGAGAATGTTCCCCCAAATGTTATATATAATCCCCATGTGTTGTGTTATACAGCGGTGACACGTGCATTTACTGGCGGCAGACTTTGGATGTTCTGAATTTTTTATGATCATAAATAGTTTTGTCATTCAACTTAATGGCCATACATTGATCTTTATGTTTTTTTCTGGCTGCCGATGGCTCAGGTCTATCAACATCACTCAGAACAAACTGCGCCGAACTGTTTTCATTGACAGCTATGAACGCATGCTGTGGGAGGTGGAATCTTTGTGTCACAACGCTTCTGTCTCATCGGCACTTTGCGATCCCACGTTCAAACTTCCACCACTTACGCTGAGCAAAGTTCGCAGATTTACGTGAAATTACTGTGGGGAAATTGCTTTGTGTTTTGACGTTTCCGACTGTTTAAGTGCAGAATGGCAAGTCAGATATTTTCCTTTCAGCTCTCCCTCTTGTGAGCATTTAATGACGTTATAAACATTCTGCGCTGTAAAATTAAGCTTTATCTTCCCAAAACAGACAAATAAAGACACCAGGAACTGGAAAATAAAATGGCGAGTTTAGTGAACCTGAACGCCAGTTTCTCCGCTTCCAACCAAGCCAAAAGGCCAAATATCTCCCAGTGCTGCCCAACCTACCTATAATTGATTCAGCCTAATTAGTTTGACTATTTCCCGGGATGCGGACTCTAGCAGGCGTCTGTCCAAATGCATATTTTTCATTTAACGGTTAAGTAAAGTGTAATTATTTTTACTGTCCACAGTGATCCCATGGCAGTCCTGAGATCTCACCGTCAGTTCAGCTGCATATTATTGAATAGAAACAGACTTTGTTTTGTGAAAAGAGTAATAATTACAGATCCTGTTTAGTACGAGGCCCAAGTCATTGGTGTGGCAACATGGCTGCCTCAGAACCTGCACTCCATATCAATAGACAATCTGACACTGCTAAACAATAATGAACATGGCTGAGGCCAGGCTGAAATTTGTGTTATATTATATACTGCCCTGAAGCCAGGGGATCGTCTGCAACCCTTTGACACTTAGGGGTTGATTTACTAATGGCAAATAGACTTTGCACTCTGCAAAGTGCAGTTGCACTCTATAAGTGCAGTTGCTCCAGAGCTTAGTAAATGAGGTAAAGCTTCACTTTGCAAAAAGTACCCAATCATGTTCAACGAAAATAAAACAAAAAATGCATTTTTTCGTAGCACATGATTGAATGATGGAAGTCAGCAAAGCTTTTGCTCATTTACTAAGCTCTGGAGCAACTTCTCCCATGGGTGTCCATATGGGGGTGAAGGGGGGGGGGGGCAAGTGCCCCCAACAGGAGCAAGGTGTCCGTACACGGACACTCAAGGTCGATCCTGGGTGGGTGCACCATGCCCAGGCGCCGCAAGCTGAGTGCTCCAAAACTGTGGCAGTCACTTACTGTTACATTCAGCAGCAGCGGCGCCGTCCGACTCCCTAGACTCTCCTATTGCACATCCGCTGGTCTCTCTGCTGCCCGCTGCATTGGTTGCTAGACACGTCTGCCACCTAGCAACCAGTGACGTCACGTCATGAGGCCGAGGCGAAGCCCCAGCATTTGGAGCAGAGGAGGAACATCTTTCTCCTTCGCGCTTGGTTAATTTTGGCTCCACCCACCTCCTCCATCTTCTCCGTGCAGCGCGGATCAGAGCCTGAAGGAAGGAAGGGAACATGCCTGAAGAGCTGAGTGTGAGCTGTCCACCTGCACCAGCTCCTGCCTGGGGTGAGGCAGCCTGTGTCCATGTTCTGAAGCTTATCATCTAACAGCACTACTTGCAGTGGCGTATCTAAGGTATGGCACATATGGCAAGCACCATGAGCGCCATGGGGAGGGGGGGTGGCAAAAAAGCCACCCCCGCATGAAAAAAAGCCCCCACCCATCCTCCCGCGGTCGCCTCTCGGCTCTCGTGGCCGCCTCCCACACTAATATAGCCCCCGGCGCCGTGGCCGGCCTGCTGGAGTGCGGCACCGGCACTTGCTAATAGTTACTGAGCTCGCTCAGCTTTAGTGTACTTGGCCTGGGGAGGGGAGCAACAGACGCCGCCTTGACGGCCGATGACTGGTCAGAGCGGGTCTACATAGGGTAGGGTAATTGGCGGAGGCAGAGCCTAATACTCAGCCTACCCTCCTCTGCGCGGCATCATCTTCTCCCCGGAGTGGGGTCTGTGACGTGAGGAGAAGAAACGAGAGAGAAGGAATGGATGACGGGGAACCCCCAGGCAGCAGCAGCAGCAAGGATTAGCAGCCTACAGTAGCTGGTACTACTTAAGTCGTGATCTTCATCATCATCATGTGCGATTTTGTGTGTGTGTGTGCCAAGTGCCAAGCAGAAGCAAGCAGCCAATCAAAAATAGTGCTCAATATGGATTAAATAATAAATATGCATAGCCATAGATATCATAAATAAAGTGATTTGTGCAACAGCAGGTACTACTTAAAAGTAGTACCCGCTGTTGCACAAATCACTTTATTACACTTTATTTGATATCTATGGTTATGCATATTTATTTAATGTATATTGAGTACTATATTTGATTGGCTGCCTGCTCTGCTTGGGCCTGGCACACACGCACAATCGCACATGATGATGACTTAAAAGTTTTAAGTCATCATCATGTGCCATTGTGCGTGTGTGCCAAGCAGAAACAGCCAATCAAATATAGTGCTCAATATGGATTAAATAAATAGATATCATAAATAAAGTGTAATAAAGTGATTTGTGCAACAAGCTCATTAAACAGTCTACATTCAGTGAAAGTTCATGTACTGCAAACTTGGCAGTATATGAAATTTCACTGAATGTGGATTGTTTAATGAGCAGGGGTGGACTGACCCATCAAGCATTCGGGCACTGCCCAAGGGCCTGGGGCCATTAGGGGGGCCCCCATAAGAGACTCTGCAAGACTGCAACACATACAATCTAGCACGGTCAGTGGCTGCAACAAGACCTCTCACGGCGTGCTGCTCCCCGCCGGCCCCTCCTTCCTTCCCATCCACCCCGGGTGCTTGTACTGTACATTACATCACCTGGGATGGACAAGAAGAGAGAAGGGGCCCGCGGGGAGCAGTGAGAGGTCTTCTTATTACAGGCATCAGGTGAGGCTGTGTACTTTTTATTTTTTACAGTAGTGTAGAGACACCAGGGCTGCCACCATCAGGGAAGGGGGGTGGCAGCCAGTACGGATGTAGGGGGCCTGGGCCCCTACAGGACTGCAGGAGGCCCCATGATACTCTACTGGCTCCCCCACTGTGTCCCCACCCCCACAAGGTGTCCTCCCCCCCTGGCATCCCTCTGTGTCCCCTGTCCGTACTGCATCCCTCTCTGTCCTCATCATACTGCGTCCCTCTGTCTGTCCCCAGGGTCCCTCTCTGTCCTTGTCACACTGCATCCCTCTCTCTCCCCGGCGTCCCTCTCTGTCCTCATCCCACTGTGTCCCTCTCTGTCTGTCCCGAGTGTTCCACCCTGTCCCTGGCATCCCTCTCTGTCCTCGTCGCACTGTGTCCCTCTCTGCCCCAGTGTCCCTCCCTGTCTCTGGCATCCCTCTCTGTCCTCGTCGCACTGCATCCCTCTCTGTCCCCAGTGTCCCTCCCTGTCCCTTGATTGTGTGTTAGTGTGTCATTGCGTTTGTATTAGTTACTGTGTGCACCAATATATGAGTGTGAGTGTGCCAGTGTATTGGCATCACCAGTGATTTTTGCATCAGTGTGTACCCGCAGGCCATTGTGTGTGTGCCAGTCAGCATGTGTATCTGAGAGCATGTATATGGGTCATTGCCAGTGAAAGTGTATGTCTTTGAGTTTATTCATTATATATATATATATATATATATGTAGCGCCCCATAGTTGTAGGTGCTCTGTTTTTGTAGATTTTTGGTTAAGAGTGGTAAAATCTAGTCAGGCCTGACGGTGGGTGCAGGCCTGAATGTTTTGATCTGGCCTGGGGAGTGGCTGGAAATGGAAGGAAGGAACACCCCTTGGAGACTCCTCCCCTTTGAGCTGGGAAAGCACTGGAAGGAGGGATGGATGAGGAGGTGTCACTTCCTGATGTATGACAAGGAGCCTTGACCAATCCACAGTCTGGATTGGCAGGGGGCAGGCCTCCTTAAATACAGCAATCTGCCAGCGAGAGGAGAGTTTGGGTGGAAGAGAGGAGAATGTAGCAGAGGCTGTGGAGCAGGCCTCACCCAGGAAGGAGCCCCCAGTCTAGGGGGGGTGACCTTGGGGCCTGGAGGCTTGGGTGCAGGCAGGAGTGGAGTCGATTCCTGGAGTGGCAGAAGGAAACAGGACAGAAGCAGAGTTCTACATTCTGAGAGACTCTTTAAAGGATCCACCAGTGTTGGTGAGTGACAGACCCTGGGAGCTGAATGAGAAGGCTGGAGCAGGCTGGGGAGGATAGTGGACAGTTTGTGGAGGTCGGAGGACCCAGTCAGGGAAAGGAGTGCCACTGGCCAGTTGGGTAGGCTGGAGCCTGGAATAGGATGGGCTGGGAGTTGTGGTCCAGAGATCCTTCTGGCAGTAGTGCAGGCCTCACCATGTGGTAGTTGGGGGTGGAGGAAGAAGTGTCATGGCAGCCTGATAAATTGCCTTTCAGGCCAGGAAACTAAGAAGTGTGCTGGAGTGTAGTAAGGAGAGGAACAGTCAGCAAGTGTTTGAGCTGAAGGAAGTTGGAGTGTATATACTGCAGATGTATATGGAAGGTACTGATTCTTTGGGCATCCCACAGTTAACCCCTCTCCCCATCCAAGTTGTATCCCCTCAAATAAAATAACAAAACAAAGTACCGGCCTGTTCCGTGACTCCGGATATATGGACATTGTGTGATTTAGAACAGCGGGCAGGTGAACCACTACTACCAGCCACCCCCAGGGGGGCACATGGCTACATATATATATGTGTGTTCTTCTTTAAAATGACTAAAGAAAAAATTGGATAGCCCAGTGACAGCATTGGAGAGCCCAGCAACAGAATTGGAGAGCACCAGCCCTGACAGCCCACTTCTATCAATCTTCAGGTGTATTCCAAAACCATGAAACCTTTCTTGACGAAGAAGAAGGAAAGTGGAGCTGAAGGACGGAAGAGATGAAAGTTGGAGGCGGAGGAAGCCAAGATGTCAACCAAGTTCTTCATAACCGTATTTGGAAAGCCTGGAACAAATTGTTTGACACCTTCCATGGAGTCCCCTGCACCTGCTACAAGCTTGTTAGAATCTGAAGGTGGATCAAGTACAAATGCGTCACAAGCCGAGGAGGAAGTCAAGTCAGATAAATCCAAGTATGATGATATTAGAAGTGAGGAACCCAGAGAGAACGTGAACCTGACAGGAGGGGAAGATGGTGGTGGCGATGATGCTGTGTTTATTGATGAGATTGAACCTGACGATACTGAACCTGGTGAATTGCATGGTGTTGAAGAGCCTCAAACTGTCTTACCAGAAGTTATTGAACAGCATGACATTGGACTTCTGAATTTCGACAAGAGATCTTGAAAAGCAACTCTGCCTGACACATTGAGAACAGAAATAATAAAGCTGGGTTCAAAGTATTTCCAGAACAGTGAGGGGCCTTTCCTACCAACAAATAACCGCTCAATGAACAAAACTTGGTTCAAGAGGAAATTGGGAAATGGTCGTGGTGAGGAAGTGACTCGCGCTTGGCTGGTCTATTCCCCTTTTAAAAAGTTTGCATTTTGTATCTGTTGTCTTCTCTATTCCTGGTCAGACCATCAATCCTCATTGGAGCAGGAAAGTGGATTCATCCAATGGAAAGCACCTGAAAGGATTAGTGTTCATGAAACTGCTAAGAATCATCAGGAGTGCTTCACACAATGGAAATAAATGGAAAGAAATCTAGGAGGAGTTATTGATATGGAAGAAGTCACAGACTGAGAAGGAAAAGCAGAAGTGGTGTGATATCTTGAAGAGAATCCTTCATTGCATAAAATTCCTTGCAACTCAGAACCTGGCTTTGCGAGGACATAGGGAGTCACTTTAGCTGGATGATGACTCCAATGTGGGAAATTTTCTTGGCCTACTGAAACTACTGCTCATCTTTGACCCCGTCATAAAAGAACACCTCAGTCATGTGGAAAGTCATCCTGGATCCATGTCTTATTTTTCACCAGGTTTTCAGAATGAATTAATTTACACAATAGCATCTACTGTTCGCCAGAGTTTACTGAGAAGCATTCGTAAGGCCAAGTACTATGGTCTCATGTTTGACTCAACTCTTGATCAGGCACACCGTGAGCAGATGTCAGAAGTAGTGAGGTACGTGGAAGTTGATTTTGAGAGGAAAACTGTCTGTGTTAGAGAGTCCTTCCTTGGATTTATACAGATAAGCCAGAAGGATGCTGAGAGCTTGGTTGAAGACATTTTGAAACAGCTAGAGAAGGATGGAATGGAGCTACAAGATTGACAGTCACAGTGCTATAACAACGCTGCTGTGATGGCTGGATACAAAAGTGGTGTTCATCAAAGAATAAGTAAGAAAAACAGCCTGGCAGTGTTTGGGAATTGCAACAATCACTCAACTTGGTGGGTGTACATGCAGTCAAGTAGGATACAATGATGGTCACGTGTTTTGACACCATCGAAGCTCTCTATGTGTTCTTCTCTCATTCAACACAGCGCTGGGAAAAACTCAAAAACGCTGTGCCTGTGGTTGTTAAGTCAGAGTCCGAAACAAGGTGGAGTGCAAGGACAGAAGCAGTGAAGCCCGTCAACAACTACTTTGAGGAGATAGTTCAAGTTCTCCAGCACAGGACAGACAATGAAAACGAGACCCGTGAAACAAGAAGTGATGCAAGACAGCTGAATAACCGCATGTTGAATTACGATTTTGGTACAGAGTACTCATTCTCATTGACCATATTCAAAAGAGGCTGCAGGATCCTAGCATGAACTTCCACGATGTTGCCCTGGATTTGAAAGCCCTCTGAGATCATTTTGATGATGACAGAGAAGTGTTAGTCAGTAAGTCACTCGAAGAAGGAGTCTCTGTCAAGACTGGAAGATTGAAGTTAAAAGACGTCAGGGACGAAAGAAATGAATGCCTGGTGAGAACTCAAGAGATCCTGGGTTATCAGCCAAGGAGGAGATGGAAAGAGTCATGAAAGGAACACTTGACTGTCTTCACAGAGAAATGGATGAAAGGTTCACCTATTTGCATGACACTGACGCCAAGTTTGGATTCCTTCTCGATGTCGATGTTCCGGCGGCTAAAATAGCCACCTAAAAAAGAAGTGTCAAAATTTGGGCGGATCCTACAGCTCTGATGTTGATGGACAGCAGCTATATGAAAAAATTTTGGATTGCAGATTGTTGCTATTAAGTCGGGCCAACATGAAAATATCAAGACCTAAAGAGCTTCTTGAATTTATTGTCCAATATGGAGATTAGAGTGTCTTCCCCAATCTTCGCATTGCTATTCAGATAATGCTAACTATTGCAATTTCCATCGCCAGCTGTGAGACATCATTTAGCAAGTTAAAACGAATACTTTCGTATTGGAGAGCCTCCATCGGTCAAGACAGACTCTGTGATCTTGCTCTGCTGAGTGTAGGAAGAGGAAAACTGACTTTGAGTACATCATAGACCAGTATGCATCAGTGAAAGCAAGGAAGGTGCAGTTGTAATTTTTATGTAGTGCCAATCCATAATTTGTTAATTGAAAGATTAAAGAGCTTGACTTATACTTTTGTTAGCTGTGTTTTTTTGTTAAGGTTATCTGAAAGATGGGTTTCAAATGTTTTGACAGGAGTGCAGTTTCAGTGCTTGTCATAGGCGCCATTTTCATTAGATACGCCTCTTACTACTTGTATAATTGCGGCCAAGGTGTTAAAGTAATTATTTCATGATAAATATGTGGGAGATATCATTACTAACCTTCTAAAAATGCCCTTTATTTGGCTGTAATGCTGACCCGTGGGTCTGAATGCTTTCTAAGCCAGAGCCTGTATGCACATCAGAAAAGTTTAAGGAAAGTTAAACATTCTTATCTGCATACCTCCTCCGGGTTAATGAATATAAATATTGCAACAGCAGAGCCATGGTGCTGGCATTTTCAGAGAGATAAGTCAGTAGTGGAAACCTCTGTAAACAGATTAGAAATTGCTAATCAGACAATGGCAGCTTGATCCTTCTATTAAGCTTTTGCATCAGGTTTCTCAAATCTTTGCATGCCTGTGCTTTATGTGATAATGACTAAGCCCCTCCCCTTCATGACATTGTCAAAAGGGGTGGAGCATGGGTGACTTTAAAATGATGCCCCCCCCCCAAAAGAGTTCTGTAGATGCCAATGACTGCTCCTACAGAGTGCAACTGCATTTTGCAAAGTGCACAGTGTATTTTAGTAAATCAACCCCTTATTGTGCAGCTCTTGGGGCACAATAAGGGTAGTCTGTGTTTTCCTTACCTAATCACTTACCTAGGGCAGTAAAGGAAAAACTTTTTGCCATTAAAGAAGCAGAAGTTGTGCAGATGACTTTGTTCTATCTGTTTGTTACTATTAATACATCAGAAAGTGAGCCATTATGAAAAAAAAAACACAACATTATATAAAATGATATTAACAGCCTTCAAATATGTGTATAGAGTGTAAGTACTTTGTGTGTGTGTAAATCTGAAAATTAACTCTTAACAGTAGAACTAATTCTAACACTGATCTCAAACCTTACAACTTAACCACTTGCCGACCGTATTGCGTGGATATACGGCGGCAAAGTGGCTCCACTGTGCAGATCGCCATCTATAAATGGCGATCCGTGCAGTTGCGGGCACGTGCCGCCGGTGTCGCGCTGTCATGACTGCTCCGTGAGTGTGGCCGCGGGTCAGCCTGCGATCGCCTACTACAGAGGAAGAACAGGGAACCACCGATGTAAACACGGCGGTTCCCCATTCTGACAGGCGGCATGACAGGGATCTACTGAAGTCAACACACACAGGGAACACAGTTAACCCCTTGATCGCCCCCTACAGGTAAACCCTTTTCCTGCCAGTGACATTTATACAGTAATCAGTGGCTTTTTTTTAGCTCCGATCGCTGTATAAATGTCAATGGTCCCAAAAAATTGTCAAAAATGTCCAATCTGTCCGCGGCAATGTCGCAGTCCTGCAGATCGCTGCCATTACTAGTAAAAAAAATTGTAAAAACGCTATAAATTAATTCTCATAGTTTGTAAACGTGTCAACTTTTGCGCAAACCAATCAATATATGCCTATTGCAATTTTTTTTAACCAATAATATGTAGAAGAATACATTTTGGCCTAAACTGATGAATAAATTAGTTTTTTTGCATTTTTTTTGGATATGTATTGTAGCAAAAAGTAAAAAATAATGTTTTGTTTTTTTTCAAAATTGTCGCTCTTTTTTTGTTAATAGCACAAAAAATAAAAACCGCAGGGGTGATCAAATACCACCAAAAGAAAGCTCTATTTGTGGGGGAAAAAGGAAGTCAATTTTGTTTGGGTACAACGTCACACGACCACGCAATTGTCAGTTAAAACGACGCAGTGCCGAATCGCAAAAAGTGCTTTGGTCAGGAAGGGGGCAAATCCTCCCAGGGCTAAAGTAGGTAAAGTGTTTGTAACCCTAAAAAATATAAAAATGGATCCTGTTCCGTTATAGCAGCTTAAACAACACAGTGCTTGTGCTGTCTAACCTGCCCCTCTCTGTTATAAACCTGGCGGATCCTGCCTGGTTCTGCCCTCCTCTTTGTAAACTGACCATGGTTTATCATGGATGCTGAGCCCTAACACCGTGGTCAGTTTACATGCCTCCGTCATCCACAGCTCTCCTCTGTCCTCTCCCCCTCCCCTCCCTACCTGTCAGCTCTGTGTGTCTGTATGCGCTGTCTCCGCCCCCCCCCCCTCTTGCCGCTATTCATAGTACAGGGTGGGCCATTTATATGGATACACCTTAATAAAATGGGAATGGTTGGTGATATTAACTTCCTGTTTATGGCACATTAGTATATGTGAGGGGGGAAACTTTTCAAGATGGGTGGTGACCATGGTGGCCATTTTGAAGTCGGCCATTTTGAATCCAAATTTTGTTTTTTTAATAGGAAGAGGGTCATATGACACATCAAACTTATTGGGGATTTCACAAGAAAAACAATGGTGTGCTTGGTTTTAACGTAACTTTATTTTTTCATGAGTTATTTACAAGTTTCTGTCCACTTATAAAATGTGTTCAATGTGCTGCCCATTGTGTTGGATTGTCAATGCAACCCTCTTCTCCCACTCTTCACACACTGATAGGAACACCGCAGGAGAAATGCTAGCACAGGCTTCCAGTATCCGTAGTTTCAGGTGCTGCACAGTGCTGCACAGTGAATTGTTTTATTAAGTTTACAAACACTTTAACTCAGCCCTTAACAGAAATCTATGTTTACACTTTCATTTTATAACACCCGAATTGTTATTACAATACATAACAAACAATGACTATTTTTGACAATCAAATATAAGCTAGCTTGAAAAATCTCCTTTCATGTTGTGAGTTACAGCATATCTGTTGGCCATCTCTTTCCACAACTTCCTGGACTCCCTGCATGCTTTGCAGATTCTCCTCTGCTGTTTACTTTCACTTTCTAAGGACTACATATCCCATGGTACCTTGCTGCCAGCAAACTGTGATTTCTGTACTGACTCTCCTCCTCTCAGAACCTCTGTAGCTCATAAGGCAGACTCTGTGAAATGTGTGACACAGCAGTGCCTGATCACAGGACATAGTGGATATCTGTCACAGAATTAAAGGAAGTACAGTAAATGTGTGAGGATTAGACATGTGCAATTCGTTTCGTTCCGCATTTGTTTTTCCTCAAAATTCTGAATATGTGTTAATCCGGGAACGTCTGAATA
Source organism: Glandirana rugosa (assembly GCA_018402905.1). NCBI lineage: Eukaryota > Metazoa > Chordata > Amphibia > Anura > Ranidae > Glandirana > Glandirana rugosa. Next base: position 130,891 of record BLSH010483928.1, on the reverse strand, counting down.
ACGAAAAAATTTTCCGAAAACAAATCTTAGAAAAGAACGAATATCGGAAAAAATGAAAATCCGAATGAACAAAAATACAAAATTCGAAAATCTGAAAATATGAACGAAAATCCAAAAATCTAAAAGAACGAAAATGCAAAAGTAAAAACGAACGTTCAAAAGAACGAAAATCTGAAAAAAGGAACAAAAATCTGAAAATTCAAAAGATCGAAAATCTGAAAGTAGAACGAAAATCTGAATATTCAAAAGAACGAAAATTTGAAAATCCAAAGGAACAAAAAATTTTCGGATCATTTTATAATTAAATTATTAAGTTTATTATTTTTATTAACCATAACCATTATTATAGTTTTTTTTTAATTATTATTATTATTTATTATTAATAATACTAATAATAAAAGCTATAATAGTAGTTATAAACTATTAAATTATAGGTAGGTATTGAAATTTCCTTTCCTATTTGGCTGTTAGTGAACGTAATGAATTATTAACCTTTATTATAGTTTTTATTATTATTATTTATTAATAATAAATAAAAATAATAAAAACTATAATAATAGCTATAAACTATTAAACTAGTTAGGTATTGGAATATCCTTTCAAATTTGTCTGCCTGTTAGTGAATGTAACGAATATGAATTTTTCTGAATTCTCAAATTACCAATAATAACAAATACCACATCTATACGAATGGAACGAACAGAATTCAAATGTTTCTGAATTCCTGATAATAACGAATACTGCATCTATATGAGTGGAACGAACCAAATTAAATTTTTTCCGAATTCCAGATAATAACGAATATCGCATCTATACGAATGGAACGAACAGAATTTGAAACTAATTCAAATGTTTCCGAATTTATAAATTTTTTTAAAAAACGAATTTCGATCATAATGAATTATCCAAGAAAAATTTTAAAAATCCCCAAAAAACGAATAAAACGAAAACACATTTTTCGGCGCACATGTCTAGTAAGGATCATCACAAAGTAAGTTTGCAAAGTTCAAGATCATTCAGAGTAATATGTGCAGGCTATAAATAATTGAAACACAAATTGGAAATTAATACATGATTTTACATTTTGACAAAAGATTTGCTTTAAAGTGAAGCAGGGCCAGGCTATGTACATTCAAATATTTGCAAATTCCTAAAGTGATTGTAAACTCTAGAGCAGGTTTATACTTACCTGCTCTGCGCAATCAAATTGGACAGAGCGGCCCTGGACCTCCTCTTCTTGGGTCCCCTACCGGAGCTCCTGCCTCCTCTTCTTCTTGGTGTGCCTTCATAGCAAGTTGTTTGCTGTAGGGACACACTTGTGGGCTCGGTCCAGAGCTGTGCCGCTTGCGCCCATTAACAGCCAAGCCTGTGAGAGCTGGGCGAAGAGAGAGAGCTGCTACAGGTGCAGCACTGGATCAAGTGAGGTAAGTATAATGTGGTTCGGGGGCATACTGCTACCTAAGACCCCTTTCACACTGGGGCGGTTTTCAGGCTCTATAGCACTCCATTCATTCCAGTGTGTCTTTTCACAATGGGGGGGTGCACTTGCGGGACGTTCCAAAAAGTCCTGCAAGCAACATCTTTTGGGCGGGTTGGGAGCACAATTTCACTTAGCGGTGTACTCACTTTTGTTGCCAGCAGTTTAGACATTAATGGCTGGGTGTTACTTTACATTGTAGCAATGTGTCATTTCTTCAGTGTTGTCACATGAAAAGATAGAATAAAATATACAAATTAAAATAATACAAAACATATAGATGGAGTCCCAATATATGGTCCTCATATGGTCAAATGTTACCACCCTCTAATAAGGCTTACCTGTAGGTACTGAGCACAGTTTAGGAGATATCCTCTGTATGCACTTGTGCCGACGTCATTGGCGCATGCTCAGTGAAGAAACGGACCGATGTGCCAATTCTTCACTTGGATCGTGCTGCGATTGTTGGCCCCTGCGCATGACGTCACACGACTCTGGCTAGTCACAGAGGGAAGAGGGGCAGTCATGGATGCGGCCTGGAGCGGGAACAGCGCAGGTTTCGCTCTGAGGTAAGTGCCACATAATGGGCTAAAATGCGATGCATACTAGCCCATTATGCTTTATATAGGGTTTACTTCCTCTTTAAAGCCAATTAAACTCCCATCTATGATATCATATTCATGTCTGAAACTATATAGCAGAAAGGGATCTTGATAATAAATGTAGCAAAGCCCATCAGTATAGCATCATATAAATACTCTGATGGGGCCAAGGGATATATTGGTGTGGGGCCCCTTAAGGTTACAAACTACACCCCTACTCTCCATAATTGGCCAACATGACTATTACTAAAAAAAAATGAGTCTCAGTCATATTGGTCTACTCACCCGATTCATCATATGCCCATGAACTCTGCTGCCATGGCCAAGGGTAGATACGAAAATATAATGTGATTTAGGCATTTCAGTGACAATGAACTCTGTATCCTCAGGGGGACCCCGGATATGATCGGCTCCACAAAATTCAGCCCCTTGCAAATTGTAAATCACATTCACCAAAATTTGCAGACTTGTGTATGCCCCTGTCATGGTTACGAACGCCCATGGCGACTAGGTAACTGGGACGGGGTTCCGTGACTGGGGGTATATGAGGAAATAAGGGGGAGCTTATACTGAGCAATAAGACTTCACTGTACTTTCACAGCCCACACTACCTTTGACCACCACTAGAGGGAGACTCCAATCCAGCTGGCTGACCACACAAGCAGATACAAATCGTACATACAATCTGGTGCACTCTCAAGGTTGGGGAGCAGACTAGCAATTAGTACACACTTCTAGGGTTCCTCCAGCTATCCTACAAGCTAGAACCCCAGTGTTAATCACTCTTTCCACTGTCCACACACCAGATACACAATAAATGATATCCTGCCACCACCCAGCAGTTTGTCCGCAGACTGGTCTGCTGGGCCACCACACACAGATCTCCATCTGGCAGATGTTCTAGTGTACAATCACCATGCAATCTGCCAACACGCAGTGCAATTGCATACCGATTGGAGATTAAATTAGACTGAACACTTAAGCACTAAAATGAAACAATATCTCTAGAGATATAAGCCCTAGCTTAGTACACAGAAGTCACTTATTCATTTTATGATTTAATATCCCGAAAGTGGGCAGTGCATAAAATATATACAAAGAAAGTTACAAAAAGAATACAAAAAGACACACACTTGACAATTTGCTATGAAAATAAAAAGGGGTAAAAAACAGAAATAAACTTTGACCGAAGTTTATCCTTTAGTAGAAGCATACTGGAACATATGAGGACTCCCCAGTTTGGAACTGGCTTCATGGAAGAACGATGTCCATATCTCAGGCTCCCAATTTATTGTAATATGGATGTGGGCTGGACTTTAGCCCCTGGCCAATCAACTCTGGGGGGGGGGGGGTGTTCCCGTCTCATCCCACAGGATGTTTCGTGCTCTGAAAGGACCAGAGTTGAATTGGACCAGAACTGCGCTGATCTCTGGGTCAAGGATAGGATTTCCGACACCAGCGCCAGTACCAATCACTGCCTGTCTGCCACAATCAGGCGCCATATAACGGTTTCATGTTTTTCTCTAGGGTTCCACACATGCTAAAAATACAGTTACATGTACACGTAACCCATCACGTGCACAATCGAAAGGAATTATTTTCATCTCTCTGTCGCTAATATTTTTGCTTTTATGAGAGATAAAATAGGTTCCTTAGATCTGTTAATTCCAACCAAAGTTTGTAGACCGTTTGGAGCCTTGTGAAGAAGTGGATCCTTCCTAAAATTTCAGGAAGAGATCATCACAGCCCTTTTGTATCCAGAAGGTGCTGTGGCTCAATTTCACAAACCAGATGCAGTGAGCCGGCTGCATGATAGGCATTTTCCGGATGCCATTCCTGGAACCCAAAAGTCACTCCAAAAAAGATGTTGTGTCTGCAGCAGACACGGAATAAGAAGAGACACCCCTCCTGTCCTGGTCAGCCTGGCCTCTGCCTCAAGGACTGCTTCTGTTGCTACCACACACTAGTGGAGTATTAGTATAAGCAGGGCTGGCTCAAGACATTGTGCTGACTGGGTCCAAGAATGAAATTCCACCCCCCCAAAAACAAATCACGCCCACCAAAAGGCCCCCACATCCATTATTTTATATCATGATAATTAAAACTAAAATTAAATTTATCAGGAAGTCATATTTACATGCAACAGCACTTTGTCTATATTCAAAATGATATGGCATACCATTATGTTCAATTCCAAGGGGCGGGCTAGGGCAGTATAGGGGCAAACTAGGGCAGTATATAGACAGGCTAGGGTAGTATAGGGGCAGGCGGAGCAGCGGGGGGGGGGGGGCAGTTGTCATTAGGATACACAAAACAGCTGGAAAAAAATATTGGTCATCAATTTGCTGGGTAAATAGAAGGAGAGGCCACCGAGGTTCATTTTGCTGCCCCTCTCAAAGTGCTGCCTGTGTCCAATGGACTCACTGGGACCAATGGTAGGGCCGGCCCTGAGTATAAAGTACAGCATTGCACAATCTGGGGCATACATTCACACAGGGTCTCGAAAGATGTTAGATAGCCAGGAAACTGGCTATCGCATTTTGAGAGACCCTAGCCTGGAAAGTTTACATTTTTTTACAGTTACAGAAAAGTTACAAAAAAGGTTAAAAAAAAACATAAAAAATTAAAAAGTAAATAAAAAGATAAAAAAGCCAAAAATAGTTGTCGTTTTATTGAGTTAATGTTCTGTTGTTACTATGTTTTATTGTTAACCATTGTTTGTTTTGCAGGAACACCATTCAACTGCAGCACTGATTTGTTTATTGTAACAGCAGCAGGGTGTGCTTTCAGAATACAGTGATTGTAGTGCTGTAGGAGGAGATTTCTCCACCGCAGTTAAAAAAAGAGCGTATATGTCCCAGCATAAGGGGCCTGGGGTGGTCAGTGGGTGGATCACCCCTATGTTTATGCATATATATTTTACATTTTTTTGGCACAGATTGCAATTAAAAAAATAAGTTGTTGCTTTATCGAGTTACTGTTTTATTGTTACTGTGTTTTGTTTTCAACCACTGTTTGCTTTGCATGAACGCTATTCAGCTGCAGCCCTGATCTTTTTATTTTGACAGCAACAGGGTATTTTTTTTTCTTTTTCTGGCAGAGATTTCTTTATCCACATCGATTGATATGAATGGAGGAATCTGTTAGGTTCTCTTTTCTCCTTCAGCCCACAGGCTGCATGAAAAAAAGAACATTCCAATATATGTCCAACAAGGACCAACAACGTACTGGTATATCGCTGGACTTTGAGTGGTTATACTGGGATGATGCCTGCAGGTGTAAGCATCATCTTGGTATCGTTTTTCTTTTTTCAGCTGGCGGTCGGCTTGCATGTTAAAGCAATCCTAGAAGCTAATCTGGTAATTCCACACATACCCATGGTAAGTGTGAGCAATATATCATTTAAGTGACAACTTTGTGTAAAAAAAAAATCAAAACCAGCATGTACATTAGGAATCTAAATGAAAAACATCCATATATAACAGCTTAATGCTAATTCATACTAGAGCCAAAATCTCAGCACCTAAAACTAGTGACCAGGGCAGCATGGAACACTGAAAGAGACTCAAAGCCAAACCAATACCGAAGGTTATTATCAACGTAAGTACATTTGTTGTTCTACTGTCAGCTACCCAGAGTAAGCTAAAAGAGGATGGCAAAAGTATATTTCAATATGATTAGTGAGAGACCTCAGCAGTGCAAAGGAAAACGTCCTCATTCTCATATGTAGCAGTTACTCATTTACAGCTCTGTTAATTTGATAGAATTGGTATTTTGTTTATCTATTTAGTTTAATTATTTTATTTTTGTTTTTTAGAATAATTTTTGAATGCTTTATATAAACCAACTTTTCCTATACCTGTGTTGGTCCTCTTGGTGGTGAAATGCAGTGTGGGCAGCAGAAACTGTGCTATGAAATGTAGCCGCAAGGTGTCAGCAGAGCACCCCTCCCTCCCTCCCCTTCCCCTTCTCATTGTTGTGCTGTGTTTGAGGTTCTTAATTGTTCATAAACTGTGATTCATGAAAGTGTTCATTTCATCAAAGCCACAAATAGAGCCACACTGGAGCAGTCACAGTAGGAGAGCAACAGAGCGCAGCTACACTGCTGTATTCCAACTACAGGAGCCCCCAAGTTTGCAGTGTCCCAGCACCAAGGTGAGTGATAAGTCAGTGTTCCTCTGAACCCCAATATTCCTTAGTATCATCCTCATCGCCATTTCAACTCTACAATTTCCAGGGAGCTTTAATTGCTTTCAACATATTAAATATTTTATTAGATTTATTTACATTAATTCATTCATTCAATGTTTCCAAGGATTTTGTAAAATTTGCTAATGCATTGATTTTTGTGAGTTGTTGACATGTAATATTAGATTGTACACTTTTGGAATATACTATATTCTCTGCAAAGTTTCTAAAGCTTTCACTGAATATCATTAGTTTGGATTCAGCCTGGAGGAACCAGTGAGATGTAAAATTGCCTTCAATTTTATGAATGAGATTTCTGCTCAGAGTTGTTTTCACTTTAGGGTTATTTTATGCACATCTTCTCTTTCTTTCTAAATTGTTCTTAGTGTGTTCTGTCCAGATGTGGCAAATAATGAGCACCCTGCTCTAGAATATTATTTGATTTAAAAAAAACATTCCTCATGAAAATGAAATAAATACTTTATATACAATTTAAAGTTACTTCATCATCTACATAATTGTGTCCCTTTTTTGCAAACTGATTATAATAAATTAAATATTATAGGAATTTTATATTTACATTGTGAGATCTGTGAAGACAAGGAATTAAAAATAGTTTGTAAAAATTAAAAAAAAAATGTACAAAGCAATTAATGATAGGGGACTTTCTATATATAAAAAAATAATTCATCTTTGTATTTTGGTTACTGACTTGCATACATGAAGGCTAAGTAGACACTTACACTTACAAAAGCTTACAATCTAATTGCTGTAAAGTAAGACGGGCTTTAGGAGGGGAACATTGTGGAGTGATAGGGTCTTTATGCAATACAAGACATAAGTGGCAAGAATCTTTGGTGTAATTATTCCTCATAATTTATAGAAGAATAATGTATTAATTAGCAGAAGATGGGACAAGATTTGGTATCTTCACACCTACATGTCCCGAAAGGGTTGGATAATAAACTGATAATTATCAGAGCTGCTTGCTGTTCTTTGCAATTAGCACTGTGCGGATCCTGAATAGATCTGATCACAAGAGGCACTGTGTCACTTCGACCTTCATAAATGATCTTTGTATCCCGGTGCCTCCAAAATTATACTTCTGCACACTTGGTTTGTGATTGCTTTGCAACAATTTGGAAGATAATAAGATTTAGTGACATATTGCCTTAACCAAACACTTCAACCACAGTGCATCTGCACAACAGGCACAGAAGTGAGATCCTACCGAAAGGCACATGGCAGCCCTCTATCTGCCTGTCACCGTCTGCCAATCATTTACTACTAATTATACAATGTACCTGAAAGAGCATTCATACTAAGAATGGATGGGATTTACTAAAGGAATTCATTATTATGTGCACATTTTGGATTTAAATTTAGCTCTTAATTCAACTGAAAAGAATATCTATCTATCTAATAATTTTACATGGAACAGTATTGGGGTAATATGCAGAACATATTGATATATTATGTTTGTGTCTTGCAGGTTTGGGAAATGGGCCGACTCTGTGTCTTTGTACTGATCACATTGGCAGTGTACCAGGATGGCTGCTCAGGGAACAAACAGGCCAGTAGAAGCATGGAAGATATCTCAGGTAAGGTTCGGTAGCAAAATCATGGTTCCGTTGGAAGCGATATAACTCCTTTCTAACAGTTATAGGGGTTTATTTACTAAAGATGGAGAGTGCAAAAACGGATGCAGCTTTACATGCTAGCCAATCAGCTTCTAACCTCAGCTTGTTCAATCAAGCTTTGACAATAAAACCTTGAAGCTGATTGGTTTCTGTGTGGTGCTGCACCAAATTTTGCACTTCCAAGCTTTCGTAAATCAACCCCATAGTGTCTGCTCTTCCCGAATGAAATGTTACTGTGTTGTGCTGAAGGGTGAGACTCCCCTTCTCTAAGGCCACAGTTAGGCTGACCATACATTATCCAATTTTCTTGTACAATTTTCCAAAACTATATAATATGAGGTCAAACCTAAACACTTTTAGTCATAGGGATAAAGTTGTTCAAACCAAATTTCTTTATAGGTCCTACTATACTCCATGCCTTCTTTGTCGATTGCATAGATTACCATCAGCTGAGTGTTCTAAATGTTCCTCAAATGATGGCACATTCTTCCATATGTTTTGGGAATGCCCCCCCGACTGAGCATTTTGGTCAGAGGTTACCGCCTTTGTCAGCTCCATTACCCAAATACCCAATATCTGTAATCCCTTACGATGCTTGTTAGGTTACATTGATGATGACTCTGTTTCCAAAAACACCCAACTATTACTACGTATTCCTACGTATAGTATTATTCTACGCAAAGAAATCCATAGCTATGCAATGGAAATTGGCGACTCCTCCAAATATAGCTATTATCAATAAGGCACTCCCATTATACAAGCTGACATATGAAGCCAGAGGGTGCCCTTGGCATATTTCATAAATAGTGGGACACATGGGTAGGGTCTGACTGTACTATACCACCTGATACTTAAGTTATTGCCTAGGGAAGTGAATCCACGGGAGATCTTTTCTTTATGAAAAGAGAGGGGGGAGGAAGAGAGAGGGAAGATTTTTTTTCCCTTTCTTTACTTCTTTTTTTTTTCTGCTCTTCTTTATATATGTATACTGTTTAAGTGTAAGACAAACAAACTAAATTGCTCTATGTGTGTGTACTTCAATGGAATAAGCAATTCTTTGTCACTGATTTATGTATAATGAATGGACATGTTACTGTTTTTACCCTATGATATGTTAATACTACATGTTTATTTTTGTTCTTTGTACTTAAGGTACAATAAGGTACAATAAAGTTACCATTTAAAAAAAAAAAAAACCTAAACACTTTTAATTTGTATGCAACCAGGCAGGCCCTTGCACTACAGAATTGAAGGTAAATCTAAAGGAAAGTGATTAAGTAAATTGTGTAATGTATGGCCAGCCTTATTTCTAGAAACCATCCCCTCTTTTTTGACATACAGTATATGAACTGTATTTTGCCATTTTTCTGCCTAAACTCCTCATAAAATCCAGAGAGTTTAATATGTCACCGTCTGGGCTGCAAACAAGAAAGACTGTAGATATGATTTGCAGCAAAGTCCCTGACATTTCCCTCTTCTCTTATTCCAGCAGGATATGAGGTGAAAGAAAGGCTCAGATATGTAGGTGAAAGGGGCACAAACACAGAAAACAGAAGGGCTTAGATATGCAAAGGAGAGGAACTCTAAAACAAAGAGAAGAGGGGCTCCGTTAGTGAAAGAAGAGGGGCTCAGACAGCGAATAGAGTGGGGCTTAGGTGTGGGTGCAAGAGAGGCTCAGATACAAGGGGAAAGGGACTTAGATACACCTGTAACTGGAACACCCCAAGGTGGGTGGGAACACCTTTGGTTGGTTTTGTATGTGGACTCTGGTTTGTTTAGTTATCTCCAAGATCATTCTAAGACACCCTCCCCTAAGATACTGGCATGGAAACAAGCTAAAGGAGGATAGAGGGGCTCAGATTCAGAGGGGAGAGGGTCTCAGATATGGAGAGGTTCTTAATATGGAAAGCAGAGGGTCTCCGATATTGAGGAGAGAGGGACTCAAATATGTAAGAGAGAGGAGTTCAGATACCGAGGGTATAGGGGCTCAGATTAACAGGAGAGAGGAGCACTGATATACAGAGTAGAAAGTGGGCTCGTATACAAAAAACAGATGGAAAAGAGAGGCTTAGATATAGAGGGGACAGTGGCTCCAAAACTGAAGAAAGAGGCTCAGATATTGAGGGGAGAGGGGATCAAACATGCAGGAAGGAGGGGCTTAGATTCAGAGGGAAGAGGGGCTCAGATGTGGAGGGGAGAGGGTCTTAGATATGAGGGGAGAGGTTCTCACATATAGAGGCAGAGGGGCTCAGATACAGGGGAGAGATGAGCTCAGATATGGAAGGGAGAGGGGCTCAAATATAGGGAGTAGAGAGGGGCTCATATAAAAAAAAGCAGAGAGGCTCAGGAACAGAGCAGAGAGGGGCTCAAACACAATGGGTACAGGGGCTCAGATATGTCTGAAATTGAGGTGGGTAGAAAAAGAGCCAGGAACTATCATGTTGGGATCTCACCCCTGTATTCCCCAAGTGGTGTCCTAGCCCCCAAGACTAAATTATCATTTTAAGAGGACTGATCCATTTAATTTCAAATGTACAAGCTTTTGTACTGAAATTCTAACTACACACTTTTTCCCCAAATCTAGATTCCGATTACCCAGAAAGTGAATTACTAGTGAAGAGGAACCCCTATCCTCTGGTGAGAAGTGCTGAAAGCCAGAACTGGGCAGATCACCCCAACATCTGCTATTTTATACATGAGAGTCAGTCAGAGGGCCAGATCTCCTGCAGGCTGCGCTTTACTCGGAGCAAGTTTAACTTTAACCCCTTTGGACTGCGCTTTGGAAAGCGAGATCACAGCAGCATAGCCACAAAGAGATTTCCCCAAACCTCCAACGGCCATTTTCTATATTACCTTCTGAAACTGAAGGACAAACAGACTGCAGCGTGTGGACTGGCCTCTGCTGAGCAATGCTAGCTGGGATTTTATATTTGTGAATTTATTATTATGTTTGCTGATATTTTATATCCCTATTTCTGTTCTGAGTCTCGTTTTCTGTACAGTTCAGTCTTGTTGGAGGGACACAATCAGAATCTTAATGCACTATGTATGTGTTGTCTCCAGTAATACCGTTATATATCTTTGCCTTTAATTATCTGTTTTTGTTGTGTTTTTAATAAAAGTGTTTTGCAAGTGTCCCTATTTCTAAATAAAAGGCGCACATTGGTGTTCAAGTAGACGGAGTTTGACTTAAAGACAATGGAGGTTTTCTTTGGTGTGTCCATTGTTCAATGAGATGGAATGACATCCACTCTTTATGGCGTTTTAAACCTTATCTCCCTCCCTGCAGAAGAACACCAGAGTGTGACATTTGCTTGGCGCAGGGTTAAGGGAGCTTTGGTGTAAAAGTCATCTTCTGAGACTGATATTGATGTTACATGAAGCTGACACCGGCCTCGCTTTGTGAAAAATGTAACTGTAACGATTGTGAGAGCTGATGAACCCCACACTTTGTGGAAAGAATAGTTAAGTGGTACTGAACACAATTCCACCCTCATTTTCCTAAAATTCGATAACCAGATGTCCAGATCAAATCTGTTTAAATCAGCTTAAAGCACATTTGACAAAAATCAGACCTGTTAGAAGGAATACAGAGATGTGATAAACCTTAATTAGCCCAGGGTCTACAAAGGACCACTGATGAGGTAATGTCATAACTGGTCACACTGCAAATGGTCTTGTGTGCAGTTTACGTATACACAACTGGTATTATGACCTATAGTTCAACTCTTACATCTCTAACTCTCAACTCTAATTTATTTTTCACAACTCCTACAGTAATGAAGTTCCTAAATAGTGGTTCCCTAATGTAGAAGAAGATACAACTTGGACACAAAACACATCTATATTACAAGATCCATAGGGCTTATAAGACACACTAGATTTCCAATATATATATACATATATGCATCAGAAATCTATCATATTTATTATTTAACAAATCATACTTCCATTCTGCTAACTAATATGGTAGCTGTTAGATTGTAAAACCTTGTCATACAAAGGATAGTTGTCATTTAGGATGTGATAAAAACATAATAAAATAATCATTAAGGATGCAATAAAAGCATAAAAAATACTTTCTATCACACCTACACCACACCACAAATAGAGCTTTCTTTTGGTGGTATTTAATCACCACTGGGTTTTTAATTTTTTGCTATATAAACAAAAAAAGACTGAAAATGTTGAAAAAAAACAAAACAATGTTTTCTACTTTCTGTTATAAATCATATCCAATAAAATATTTTTTTCATAAATTTAGGAAGTGTAATATGATAAATCCTTGTTAAAAAAAAATCCAATAAGTGTACAGGGTGGGCCATTTATATGGATACACCTTAATAAAATGGGAATGGTTGGTGATATTAACTTCCCGTTTGTGGCACATTAGTATATGTGAGGGGGGAAACTTTTCAAGATGGGTGGTGACCATGGTGGCCATTTTGAAGTCGGCCATTTTGAATCCAACTTTTGTTTTATCAATAGGAAGAGGGTCATGTGACACATCAAACTTATTGGGAATTTCACAAAAAAAAACAATGGTGTGCTTGGTTTTAACGTAATTTTATTCTTTCATGAGTTATTTACAAGTTTCTCACCACTTATAAAATGTGTTCAATGTGCTGCCCATTGTGTTGGATTGTCAATGCAACCCTCTTCTCCCACTCTTCACACACTGATAGCAACACCGCAGGAGAAATGCTAGCACAGGCTTCCAGTATCCGTAGTTTCAGGTGCTACACATCTCATATCTTCACAGCATAGACAATTGCCTTCAGATGACCCTAAAGATAAAAGTCTAAGGGGGTCAGATCGGGAGACCTTGGGGGCCATTCAACTGGCCCACGACGACCAATCCACTATCCAGGAAACTGTTCATCTAGGAATGCTCGGACCTGACACCCATAATGTGGTGGTGCACCATCTTGCTGGAAAAACTCAGGGAACATGCCAGCTTCAGTGCATAAAGAGGGAAACACATCATCATGTAGAAATTTCGTATATCCAGTGGCCTTGAGGTTTCCATTGATGAAGAATGGCTCCACTATCTTTGTACCCCATATACCACACCATACCATCAATTTTTTGGTTCCGCTGCTGACCGTGAATTGCTGCGTTCATCCTTTTACCAGTTTTTTATCTACAAGCTTGTGGACTTTTTACCTTCAATAAATTATTCCTCTTGGATGAGGCGTTTTTACACTATGGAGAGTCTGCTCTTCTTTTCATAAATTCTGATGAACTTAATGGATCGGGTACCTTCGGTGCGACCCTGCATGTGACCACATCGTATGACAGAGGGAGTGACGGACGGAGGAATATCCTGGCCGGCACGGACGACACCCAACTGGAATGTGTGACGCGACCGTGAGGGACCCCTGACAGACCCGGACCATCCAGGAGCACAATATATATGTAGGCCTACATATATCTACATTCTGGTAAGCCTTTAATTCACTGGGGCGGGAAAACCAGGATTCACCACATATATTGACCCACTCCTCTCTCCGCATACGGCTGACACTTGGAAACCACTTCTCTATATAGAACTATCTAAGATTATCAACTTTCAGATTGAACCTATCTGTTTACACCATACATCAGGAATATGAGTGATTGACTGTCTCCCCTATGAGACCACCTGTCATTTGGGATTACTACCACATCTGCATGACTGTCTTTTTTCCAGGAGGTGTAACGGGTGCATAGCTGAGGTTATACCTTTGAACTAAGAGATTCTGAGATACAGGATCACTCTTCACATGCCATTTACTGTCATTTATATAGGACTGTCTGCATAGCATATGTATGTCTTGTAATTAGGACTGCTTGTATATTCATTTATGCCACTCTGGGCGCCTTTAGGCACTTAGAGTAAGACATTTGCCTGTATACTATTGCAATTTTTCAAACTAGCGCCAACCCTTTTTATCCATAATTTTTTGGTTCCAACAGTCTTGGAGGGATCTATCCAATGTGGGTTAGTGTCAGACCAATAGCGGTGGTTTTGTTTGTTAACTTCACCATTCACATAAAAGTTTGTCTCATCACTGAACAAAATCTTCGGCGTAAACTGAGGGTCCTGTTCCAATTTTTGTTTTGCCCATTCTGCAAATTCAGTGCGCCGATCTGGGTCATCCTCATTGAGATGCTGCAGTAGCTGGAGTTTGTAAGGGTGTCATTTGTGAGTAGCTAATATCCACCGAAGGGATGTTCGACTAATGCCACTCTCCAGTGACATGCGGCGAGTGCTACCCTGTGGGCTCTTGCTGAATGAAGCTAGGACAGCCACTGATGTTTCTTCATTAGTGACAGATTTCATGTGTCCACATTTTGGCAAATCCAACACTGAACCAGTTTCACGAAACTTAGCAAGCAGTTTGCTAACTGTAGCATGGGAGATGGGTGGTCTCGTAGGCTGTCTTGCATTGAAATCTGCTGCAATGACCCGGTTACTGCGTTCACCAGACATCAACACAATTTCTATCCGCTCCGCACGTGTTAACCTCAGCGACATGTCAATGGCTGTAAACAAAGAGAAACTTGTAAATAACTCATGAAAGAATAAAGTTACGTTGAAACCAAGCACACCATTCTTTTTCTTGTGAAATTCCCAATAAGTTTGATGTGTCACATTACCCTCTTCCTATTGAAAAAACAAAAGTTGGATTCAAAATGGCCGATTTCAAAATGGCCGCCATGGTCACCACCCATCTTGAAAAGTTTCCCACTGGATATGCGAAATTGCTACATGATGATGTGTTTCCCTCTTTATGCACTGAAGCTGGCATGTTCCCTGAGTTTTTCCAGCAAGATGGTGCACCACCACATTATGGGTGTCAGGTCCGAGCATTCCTAGATGAACAGTTTCCTGGATAGTGGATTGGTCATCGTGGGCCAGTTGAATGGCCCCCAAGGTCTCCCGATCTGACCCCCTTAGACTTTTATCTTTAGGGTCATCTGAAGGCAATTGTCTATGCTGTGAAGATACGAGATGTGTAGCACCTGAAACTACGGATACTGGAAGCCTGTGCTAGCATTTCTCCTGCGGTGTTGCTATCAGTGCTATCAGTGTGTGAAGAGTGGGAGAAGAGGGTTGCATTGACAATCCAACACAATGGGCAGCACATTGAACACATTTTATAAGTGGTCAGAAACTTGTAAATAAATCATGAGAGAATAAAGTTACGTTAAAACCAAGCACACCGTTGTTTTTCTTGTGAAATTCCCAATAAGTTTGATGTGTCACATGACCCTCTTCCTATTGATAAAACAAAAGTTGGATTCAAAATGGCCGACTTCAAAATGGCCACCATGGTCACCACCCATCTTGAAAAGTTTCCCCCCTCACATATACTAATGTGCCACAAGCAGGAAGTTAATATCACCAACTATTCCCATTTTATTAAGGTGTATCCATATAAATACCCACCCTGTACTTTGCAGGGGAATATAGAGGAAGTAAACCCCATCAGGGTTTACTTCCTCTTTAAAGAAGAACTATAGGCAAAATTATTTTTTTCTTTTTGATTAGAGTAAAGAGGGTTATATCCCTGTAAGGTTTATTTTTGCCATCTGTATTCCATTGGGGAGATTTAAGCCCTGTACACATGATCAGTAAATTGTACGAAAAAGACTGCTTTCAAAGCGATTGTACGATATTCGGATTGTTAGTACAGAGCTTTCGAGAGTTGACAGTTCATGCAATATTATCCGATCGGACATGCAGGAAAAATGTTCTCGTACGATACCCAATCGTACAATTTTTGTTTAACTATTACAGTTGTCATTCAAAAATGCAATGCTAATACACTACAACACATCACATCACTTCCGATTTTTTATTCTGTCATACGAGAATCTTTGAGACTTAAGTAAACTCTTCCTACTCGATCTGAGATTAGCATGCAAAAAAAAAGGACAATCATTCCTCCAATAATCTCATCATGTCTACTAGGCATTACCTTCAGTTCCTGTCCAATGTCCAAACAGTAAGCGAGAAGAAATCTCTGCAAATTAAGGGAGACTCTTGGGGACCCCCTGGTCACCAGAAATAGTGTTCCCATTGGAAGATTTCCCCTTTTTTACTTTTCTTGGAACATAAATGTGGTATTTTCTTTTACTTTTACTTTCAATGATAATGGTAAATAGGACAGAGACAGAGAGGGTGAATCTCCATAACAGGGACAGAAGCAGCAATAAAAACTGTCAGGTGTTCTAATCCACCTCCCCTCTATACAAAACTGAAAAAAAAAAATAAGTTTTGCCTTTAGGCCCCTTTCACACGGGCTTATCCGTTTACGGAGTCTGTTCTGCTCAGCAGAGATCGTTCCGCTGATCCCCGCTGAGCAGGCGGATGACAGATCTGTCAGAGCCCCGCTCTGCTCTATGTAGATCGGATGAAAACTGATCCGCCTGTCCGTTTTAATCCGATCCACTCCGATCCGATTCTACAGATGGATGGTAAATAGGGTTTCCATCCATCTGGATTTCACGGACATGATCGGATCGGAGAGCGGTGGATGTCAGAGGAAATGTCACCGCTGACATCCACCGCTCCATAGGGCGGCATGGAGCAACCGTTCAGGTCCGCCTGAAAAACAAACAGGCGGACCTGAATGGAATGCCCGTGTGAAAGGGGCCACTTGGTTGGGGTTCAGAATAGATTGGTACCAGCTGAACTGATTTCTCTGCTGTCTGTAAAATTGTATTCACATGGAAACACTCAGTTTTGCTCATTGAGCTGCTTAGGTGAAATTTGCCTCAACGTGGTACTGTGCAAAGTCCATACATACAGAATAAAATCAGATACTGAGAGTTACACCCAGCATCATACAGGACAAGAGAAATGGTACTGTGCAGAGTCCATACATATAGAATAAGGACAGATACTGAGAATTACACCCAGCATACAGGACAAGAGAAGTAGTACTGTGCAGAGTCCATACATACAGAATAAGAACAAATACTGAGAATTATACCCAGCACACAGGGCAAGAGAAGTAGTACTGTGCAGAGTACATACACACAGAATAAGATCAGATACTGAGATTACACCCAGCATACAGGACAAGAGAAATGGTACTGTGCAGAGTCCATACATACAGAATAAGAACAGATACTGAGAATTATACCCAGCATACAGGGCAAGAGAAGTGGTACTGTGCAGAGTCCATCCATACAGAATAAGAACAGATACTGAGAATTACACCCAGCATACAGGGCAAAAGAAGTGGTACTGTGCAAAGTCAATACATACAGAATAAGAACAGATACTAAGAATTACACCCAGCATGCAGGACAAGAGAAGTAGTACTGTGCAGAGTCCATACATACAGAATAAGAACAGATACTGAGAATTACACCCAGCATACAGGACAATAGAAGTGGTACTGTGCAGGGTCCATGCATACAGAATAAGAACAGATACTGAGAATTACACCCAGCATACAGGACAAGAAAAGTACTACTGTGAAGAGTACATATATACAGATCAGGGACATGCAGTCAGGGGATGCATGTGAGACAGAGCCTCACCTGCCATGAACATAAGGAGAAAAAAAAAGATTGACTTTGAGGGTCATAGCTCGGCGACCTGGGGTCATGGAGACCCCAAATTTGGTAGGCAGGTAGCTGAAGTCCTACCCCCCCCCCCCCCACTGGTAAAAATGTGGGGCTCCTATCATCTATGGTTCTGGAGATAAGGGGCTCCTTGCACAGCCTGTCAGAAGCTACATACAGAGCGGCCAGCTTAAATACAGATGACACACTGTTTGTAGCAGACTGAGAGGATGAGCTAACAGTGCCTCTCCTCACTTCTTGTCAGAGCCTGAGGAACTGAGCTCCATGGACAGCTTGAAGCCTTGGACTAATGGTAACACATCGTTGGCCGAAGCTGTTCAATAAAAATGCTGCAGTGGAAGCACGCCTCATTGCAGTGTCATTGAAGGGGG
Source organism: Glandirana rugosa (assembly GCA_018402905.1). Lineage (NCBI taxonomy): Eukaryota > Metazoa > Chordata > Amphibia > Anura > Ranidae > Glandirana > Glandirana rugosa. Next base: position 113,028 of record BLSH010483928.1, on the reverse strand, counting down.
CATGTGTCCAAAAGACAAATACTCCCTTCCAGTCCAGCCCTCTTAACCCCCTTAGCGGTATTCCCGAGCGTGACTCTGGGTGTTTTTTTCATGCTAGGATCGGTATCCCTGAGTCACGCTCGAGGTAGATGTGCAGAGCCTGCAGCGGGGTTCCTTACCTTCTCCTGGTGATCCAGCGATGATCTCCCATTGCTGTGATCACCGCCGAGATCCCCGCCGCGCCCTCCATCGCTCTGCTGACTTCCTGGTTCTGTTCGCTGCAGCAGCAATGGTGCATGGGAGCGGAACTGGGAGGGAAATTCAAATGTTGCACAAACACATAAAAAGGAGGTGATACAATGTAATCTGAGAGGATTACACTGTATCACCTTAGTATCAGACACAGCGCCCTTTCAGTGCCCCTTGCCATTGTCATTTGTGACAAATAAAACCCTTTGAAAATGGCATCAAAAAAGTGCTGTCCTACAAATGCGCTTTTGGATCAGCTGAGCGACTGCGACAGTGGCAGCGACACGGAGGTGCTTGCAGAACAGAGCGACAGTGAGTCGTGGGGAGATTTGTCATCTGACCCTGACACCGACACTGATCCAGAAAGTGACAACACCGATGATCCCGCACCTGACCTAAGCGATGTGCGCACTTGGTGCCCTATAGACAGCGATGCGGACCAGGCAGCGCCCCCTAGATTCCGGTTCACTGGATCTCCTGGGATGAAGGTTGATGTGGAGAGTGACAACCCTCTGGCGTACCTGAAATTATTTCTTCCTGAGGAGGTAATTTTAAAAATCGTCACAGAAACCAACCGCTACCATGAGCAGCAATCCGCTACGCTGCGTGCCAGATTTTCCAGATCCAGAAAATGGGAACCGGTCACTAAAGAGGACATCTGGCAGTTTCTGGGACTCATCATCCTTCAGGGGGTGGTGGGGAAACCGCTCCAGAAATGGTATTGGACCACCAATGAGATACTGGCCACTCCATTTTTTGGCACCGTGATGTCCGAATACCGTTTTTCACTCATCATGAAAAATTTACACTTCGCCAACAACGAAGAGTTTGATGAGGCCACGGATCCTGCGCCCAAACTAAAAAAAATCTGGGAGGTGTGCCAAATGATTGTCACCAACTTCCAGCGGACCTACGTGCCAGAAAGGGATGTCAGTGTGGATGAAAGTCTGATGGCCTACAAGGGACGCCTGAGCTGGATACAGTTTATTGCATCCAAAAGAGCGCGGTTTGGCATCAAATTTTATATGCTCTGTGAATCATCCACCGGATATATCTGGAATGCGGTCATTTACACCGGTAAAGGTACCAAGTACAATCCCAGGTACAGCCGCTATGGGATGGCCACATCATCTGTCCTTTCACTGCTGGACCCATTGCTGAACCAGGGATATTGCGTGACAACGAACAATTTTTACACATCTCCGGAACTTTATGAGGTTTTGCTCCTAAACAAAACTGATGGGTATGGTACCGTTAGGCCAAACCGGCGTGACATGCCATCAATGTTTGGCAAGAAAAAACGAAAAAAAGGAGAGATGGTTGCCTTTCAAAAGGGTAAAATGATGGCAATGCGATGGCGAGACAAAAAGGACGTGTGTCTCATGAGCACCGTGCACAGCACCTCCACTGCCATGGTCTGCACAAAACACGGAAAAGATGTGCTGAAGCCGCAAGTCGTGATCGACTGTAATCACACAATGGGAGGTGTCGACTGAGCCGATCAGGCAATGACATTTTACCCGGCGATGCGGAAACAACAGAAGAAGTATTACAAAAAGATTTTCAGGCATCTCCTTGAACAATGCCTTTGGAACACCTATATCCTTTATAAAGAAAACACTAACATACCTCTTGTTCATTCTGACTTTATCTGGAAGGTGGCTGAGCAGATTTTTGTCAACCACCCGACGCCATCAGTATCTGCTAACAGACCCGGACGACGCGCTGTTGACGTTGGCAATCCAGAACGCCTGACAGGTCGTCATTTTGTAGACTTCGTACGGCCAACCGCAAGAAAGTTAGCGCCTACCAGGATGTGCGTCGTTTGCTGTTCCAAGAGAGATGGGAAAAAAAATCCGAAAAGAAACAAGGTACTATTGTCGTGATTGCAACGTCGGACTTTGTCTAGTTCCATGCTTCAAACTGTTTCACACTCAGGATGTGTATTGAATTTCTTTGTTTGACAAATTTCATTATTTTTCAATGCATTATTGAATAAAATTATATTATTGATTAGATTATAATTCATGTGTTTGTGTTTCAAATTTATCACATCTGGAATGTCTACTAGAGTCTTGTTTTAGTCAGGTTTAAGTAAGTAATTACTAAGAATTGCAGGCCTATAATACATATCACCAAATTTCCATGCAAAAAATTGTACCGCTTTTGGTACAAAATTCCAGACAGAATCATACCGCCAGGGAGGTTAACTACAAGGAAAAAAAATACATGGGTTTATGTGCATAAGATTTACCCACAAGCCCATGATTTTCTCATACAGTTAAGAGGGAGAATGAGAATCTGCTGCTGCTCAAAAGGTGCAAGCTAAATCATATATTATTATGCTATATGTTATAAGATAATAATTTATTATTTATCTATTTACTGTGAAATTACTGGTTGGAAGTTATAACTTCAAACTTCAGTAATTTGTCCATTAAGCCACCTGCCGGAGTACAGTATTTGAAAATATAGTAAATTACCTTAAGGGTACTTTCACAGGGCAGGGGGAACGGTAATGGTAAAGCGCCGCTAGTTTCACAAGGGGTTGAAAAGGGGTTAAAAGTGCCGGCACGCCGCGCTCCTGAGGCGGTGTGCAGCTGCTTCGGAAGCGCTTGACATTGATTTCAATGGCAGGGGCAGTGGAGGAGCAGTGTAAATACCGCTCACTGCACCGCCCCAAAGATGCTGCTTGCAGGACATTTTGTAACGTCCTGCAAGCGCACCGCCCCGGTGTGAAAGCACTTGGGCTGTCACACTGGGGTGGATGGGGGGTGTTTTTCAGGCACTATAAGGGCGCTATTTTTAGCACAAAAGCACCTGAAAAACACCCCAGTGTGAAAGGGGTCTAAAAATAATATATAGTTATTATTTGTATATTATTTACTTATGGTAATTAACCCCTTGCCAGCCAGGCAAATTCTGACACTTCTCTCCTACATGTAAAAATCATCATTTTATATGCTAAAAAATGACTCAGAACCCCCAAACATTATATATATATTGTTTTAGCAGACACCCTAGGGAATAAAATGGAGGCCATTGCAACTTTCTATGTTACTCAGTATTTGCGCAGCAATTTTTCAAATGCGTTTTTTTTTTTTTTTGTAAGAAATGAATAAAAAAAAAGAAACAATAAAGCCTGACTTTTTTGTATGTAGCCATGTGCTCCCTTGAGAGTGTCTGGTGTATTGGTTAACCTGATAGCTGACCTCATTCGCAACATAGATCACACATCCAAAGACACTGACCAGGTCAGTTATTGTTTTTGTTGTTTTATTTGGGGAAATATCTTGGATAGGGATAAGGGATGACTGTGGGATGCCCAAGAATTATGGTACAAAGATCCCATATACAAGCCTGTATATGCACACTTCACTGCAGACTCTCCCTCTGCAGACTATTGCTCCTCTCAACTCTCCAGCACTTCACTTGCTGACCGTTACTCTTACAGTTCTCTCACTACACAGAACACTCCACTTTACACTTCTTTGCTTCTCTCCAGCTCAGAACTTAGTTTCCAGCCTGAAGAGAAATTTATTAGGCTTCTCTATACCTTTCTCTTCACCGCGGTTAGCACATGGTGAGGCCTACCCTGTTTCAGCAGGACCTCAGGAACCCCCATTATAGGCCAGGGATCACGAGCCCCTGAATGTGCAGCAAAGTACTTTAGTGCTAACTGGGCCTTTGACGGACTACAACTCCCAGCCCGTCCTCTCCAGGTCCCGTCGACCTGCTCTTTGGTAGTGACTCTCCTTTCCCTTGACTGACTCCCAAGGCTCCCACAGACTGTCCACCATTTCTCTCCCAGCCTGCTCCAGCACTTTCTCTTCCAGTCCCAGGGACCGTCACTCACCACACTGGTGGATACTTTAAAGTCTCTCACTCCTCCCAGATTGGGCTGACTCTGAGTATTTAAGGAGGCCTGCCCCCTGCCAACCGTGTTTGGGGAGTGGTCAGGGCTCCTTAGAACACTCCAGATGGCTCCACCCACCTCCCAGCTCTCTGACCAGAAAAACCTTCTCCAGGTTTCTAGAAAGAAGTGGGAGGTTCTGGTGACCTCATCTGTCAAGTCCGACCAATCCTCCCTAAGCTTCTCCTCCCAGCCCAGATCAAAACAATCAGGCCTGCACATTACAGTCGCACCTATACCGTGGTGGCGCTACACTCACCCCCCCCCCCAAACATCAGCTGGTCCCCAGCTGCAAATTTACAAAAATAGCTCCTGGAGCACAGGCATCCCATATTAAGAAAGTGGGAGGGGAAAAGGGAACAAACTTGGATGGGGAAGTGTACAACTATTTTAAGTACAAAAATATAACAATGCCATCTCTGTAAATTATTCACACTGTACAGTATAATACATTCTTAGCTACAGGTCTCTGCAGTTGACCATATACATGCACAATATACATTCCTGGACCAAAGTACTTCCCCCAGAAGAGATGTACTTCAGCCGCATAATTTGTAGTAGCAGTTCCCCCGAACAAACCTCTACCGTAACAATATAAAAACATGAATTTTATCAACAT
>BLSH010483928.1:77323-95707 GCA_018402905.1 Glandirana rugosa | reverse complement strand
AAATCACCAAATCAACAAATCAACACACATCAAATCAACCAAAGGTTGTGGTCTACCTCACGCAAAAACATATGAGCTACTTGGACTCCCCTCTTGTGGGGGATGCTGGAGTAGAGAGCCTCCACATCCAAAGCCACCAGAAGGGAGCCCTGCGGAACAACCATGCCCTCAGTCCGAGTAAGGAGGTCTATGGTGTCCCTAATATATGATGGAAGCGTCAGTACGTGTGGTAGCAAAGTGGTATCCACCAATGCACTGGCATTTTCCGGAAGGGAACCAACCCCGGAAATGATGGGCCTACCTGGAGGTTTGTCCAACCTTTTGTGGACTTTAGGTAATGCGTAGAAGGTCACCTCTTTTGGGTCTTTAACATTTAAAAAGTCATAGGTTTGTTGGTCAATCAGTCCTTTATAATATGCCTCCGAAAAGAGGGTCCTATATTCAGTCACAAATCCCGTAATTTTGGATGCAGATAATGGATGATACCACTTTCTGTTCTGCAATATTTCCATACACATTTGTTGATATTGGGATTGGGTCAAAATAACTACATTCCCCCCTTTGTCCAAATTTTTAATGACAATGTCAGGGATTTTCCTCAGTGACTGCAGGGCCCTCATCTGGGAGGATGTAAGATTAGGAGCCACGTGTGAGATCCTAAGTCTCTTAACATTACTCACCATAGCGGTGAGGAATGTCCAGACGTTCATATTGGTAGATAAGTCAGGGAACCGTTGGGATTTATTTTTAAAACAAAAAGAGTAGCTAGACACATATCTAGATGCAGAGTCCTGAGATATCTGTTGAGATGTTTGTGAAGAATTTTCATCAAGCAAAAGAATTAGATCTCTAAGGGCTCTACATTCAGCCATAGAAAATTGCCTAGTTTGCTCCGTGATTTCTCTATCTTTCGCAGCTCTAACCCGTTCCTCATCAAACAAGAATTTGTAAGTAAGGTTCCGTGCGAACAAGTATAGATCTTTGATGATCTCATACTTGTTCATACTCATTGAAGGGCAAAAATTAAGTCCTAGTTTTAAACCGTCAATTTGATCTGTAGTGAAATTATATGAACTTAAATTAATAACACTCAGCTCTGTACTGGAACCATGTTGGGGTCCAGGGCTGTATTGGGTAGATCTAAAGGGAAGGGTGGTGACGCATTGATGAGACGTGTCAGGTGAGGGTCTAGGGTGGTTCGTGTAGTCCCTTCTAGTTGACGAGCTTTGGGTAAAAAAACATTTTGTGATTGTAGGAATCCATTTGGTTGAACATGCTGTGTGAATGGGGACATGGCATTCTTGACATGTGACTTTGAAGTGGTTTTAGATTGCTGTGTTTTGGATCTCACGGAATGTTGATTCTGCATTATCTGAAGTGCCTGTGCAGTGATTTGGCCTAAGTGTGTATCAGAACTAGAGCCGTTGAATCCACGGCCATGTTCCGGGTTAGAATTCAGTGGCGGGAAGTGATTAGGACGACGTTTGGATGCTTGTGGGGAGGTGTACCCTCTATCATTGTAGTTTCTCTTACGTGCACCACCAAACGAAGATCCCTGCGAAGATGACTGTCCACGAGTGGAACAGGTAACTGCTGAAGACAAAGAAGAATCAGATTCAACACCATAGTCTGGAGGGGCAGAGCCCCCCTGATTTCTAGGGTTCCGTGTTCCACCCCGCACTGGGCCCCTACCATGCTGGGGAGAGGACCAATGGTAGGCGAAACCTTCGGAAAAAGCATTCTTATCTTTAGTAAATTTGTTTTGCTTTTTTTGAATAATGTCCTTATTTAGCTTGGCCAAGTAGTTTTTTTTTAATCAAATCCATGCTTTTTGTGACCCATGTCTGGGGAGTGAGGACAGCTTCCTCTGCTTCTGAGCCCTTGAACTTCTGTTGGACAGACGCGGTTCTTCCTCCAAGCTTGTCCTGTGCAGAAACAGGTTCAAGGTCAGTCAACACTTGCTGCACCTGCCAAAAGACCTCTACTTGCATAGCTTTGGGAGGAGATCGACAAAGCACACCACTACTCTGCTCCATTGCTGACACCTCAGCTGAGATTTCAGGACTGTCAGCTGGTACTTCTGGATAGTCCCAGGCAAAGGGAGCCCAGCCCTGGCAGAGTCTAGCAGCCGTCTGTAGGCGATCTCCAGCTCCCATTCCTGAACGGCCAGAAACTCTACATCGTCCAGTGCCCAGTGCACTTCTGAGATATTCAGTATCTCTTTTCTGTAATCCATGATATTGTCCAACAGCCACTCCAAATTGCTCCCAAAGTTAGGGTCCCCTGACAGCTTTACATACAACAGTCCCAGGCTGCAAAGCCTTCCGTTGGGCTGTCATCTGATATCCAAGGGCATGCTTGGGATACATGCCACTGGGGGGCTCTGTATCTTTCATCCAGCCGCATCTCTGCCCAGACCAGTCTGCTTAACTCAGCTGTCTGCTCCTTGTGCGTTTTTTCTCCCAAAAACAGTACCCACAATCCATACTGTGGCCAGTACCTTTCCTGGATGGAGGGGAGAATTTTTCTCTGGTGGCGCTGCTCATGGGCTAGCGTTTCCTTCCAGAGTTCACAGCAGATAGAATCATACCATCCCAGCAGAACCTTGTCTGATAGTGGTCCTCTGTGCTGTATCTGCATCTCTGGCAACCTCCTTCCGAATTCCTCTTCCATGGCTGCTGGTATCTGTATCTCTCCTCTTCTGCAATCCTGACCTTGGATTCCAGTGGAGGTTTGGATGTCCCAGACTGCAGGAAGCATCCCACCACTTGCCACCAATTGTGACAGACCCGACTCACTCCGGTTGAGTACTTCAATCAGAATACCGCTTCCTTCAGTCTGAAGATCAGAGATCAGATGTTATAGCCACCTGTACAAACTATACAACACTAGCTTGTAGGAATATGGACTGATTTATTGGGCAAGAACACAGCATATATACACACCATGGGAGTACTTTACCCCCTCCCCTTGTGATCATTTTATCCTAACAATACAAACTGCACACAGGACACATTATCATAAGCATAAACACAGCAAACCTTCAAACAATACATGAACACCTAATTAGCAGACGGGCCGTCTCCTCTATTGAAGTCCATGGAATCCACATTTAAGCAATGTGTCACGTACCAGGTAGTGAGCCTGACGGTCGGGGCGGCCTCTCCTACGACTCCGGTTCGAGGGACCGCTGGAGTTTAGACAATGGCCACAGGAGCACGGTGAGGTATGAGTGCCTGTAGAAATCCAAGAGTATCCGTCAGCAGGTGGTCAGGAGATGTGCTGGAAGGGTGCTGGTGTTCAGAGCAGGATACTTGAAGAGACCGGATGGTCACAGGCACAGAAGCAGAGTCAGGGACAAGCAGGTTCGGCAACGGGCTGGCAGCGAGGTACAGAGGGTCAGGCAGAAGAGTAGTCGAGACAAGGTTCGGATGCAGGCGGATATCAGAGTAGGTAACGCTGTAGATCAGACAGCCCCTGTTCTGAGGGCTAGTAGGGTTTAAATGGCCCGTTTGGCGCCAATGCGCGCGCGGACACACGCGCAAACGCGCACAAGTACGCGCCAACGGCAATGAGGTTTTCAGGTGGACCTTTCCTAGGGGGAATCGTGCTAGCGATCTTCCTGACAGCTTTTGCACTCACTGCGGAGCATAGTTCCTAAGGACTTCCAACAAGCCTATATTAAGGACCTAACATCCTCACCACCACTATTTTATTGTAATTTAATGTTTTCACTATCATTTTGCTCTAGAGGTTCTCTAAACACGTATCAAGTTACACTCTTTCCTTCACTGTTAGCACTTTTTGTAGATATATATGTCTATTTGATGGTAGACACACTTTGAACACATTTTAATATTTGTGGTGACAGGTTGAGTCCTGTCCTCCAAACTGAGGGTATTTAGCGCCATTTTTATTTTTATTTGATCTTCCTGACACAATGCTTTGATTACTCAGGGCGTGGAGACAGCATGGCAACAGCCTACAAGGCCCATACAATGTTCTATCATTCTGATAAAATGGAATTAATGTATCATAGATTTCTTGAGTGATATTGTTGATACATATTATACATATTACTGTCCCATCTACAGTAATCCAACTTACGTTCTCAGAGTCCATAAAAGACACAGGGTGACTTAGACATAAGAGGGTCCTGGTGAGCTGAGACCTCTCCAAGGGATTCTGGGTTCTACAGCCCCCCCCACCCAAAGTGACTCCTGTGACAATACCCAACATGTGACACTTTAAAATTGGGCGCCAAACTTCAGTACTTAAGAATCTCCATAGACAAGGCTTTAAAATTTTTTAGAGTTGACATATTTTTAGAGTTACAGAGGAGGTCTAGTGCTAGAATTATTGCTCTTGCTCTAACGTTCGCACCAGCGTGCCTCACCAGCCACTGACCTCACCGTAGGTCATATAATGGGAATTTTACCCAAAGGCTGGGAAATTTCCATTTATCTCCTAAATGTCTGTTACTATTATGGTTATTTTTTGTCTTTAGAACTAAACTCCATCTTCCCTCCCAGCAGTAAGATTACTATTATACATACATCTTAATTTCCGGATACCTGTTTATTGCTGTATTCCCTCTCAGATACTATAACTCCAGGGAGAGACACAATAACATGAATGTGATAGATATTTAACAAAATGGATTTATTATGTTACATGTAAGTCACATTCACCTGAACACAGCAGAGCCTAATAAAAGCCTGTACATTAAATGCCAAAAATACATTGTTTTATTTCCAATCTTCACAATTAAGACAGTTCTCAGAATTATTACGCATTCATTTAGAGGGAAGTATACGATGGTCCTTAAAACGGCTCAACCTACGCTGAATCAAACACAAAGAAACAATCCCGGGGATGTTTAATGAAATGGATTCCTCGTGGAGTTACATTATTTTATAAATTTCAGATGTGATGCTGCCAGTTAACACGTAATTAACCTTTCTGCATCTCAGAAATGACAAATAATGGACGGGCAAATTGTCTTTTTTTTCTGTGACAACGCCACTTGATAAGCACAATAAAATGACTAATACACCACCTGTACCCTGACATATTAAACACAGTATGTTTCAACAAGATACACGTTTATGATGTCGACACTAACTCAGGTTAGCGTCAGGCGAACTGTTCGAGTCGAGCAAAAGTTCGGCCCAAACATCGCCTGTTCGGTGAATCCTTTAAACTTGCAGGGCGTTCGGCGGGAAGTTTGCCTGCCGATCATCCCACAATGCACTGCGTGCTTCACAGTGCATTCTAGGGCCCTAATTGGACGAAGCCTTGCACCTGATCAGTGCTTTGCCAATTAGTTCTGTCAGAGCCCTGATTGTGATGATGACTTTCTCCAGTCATGGCTCAGTGCTCAAAGTCCCACCCCACACTATAAAAGGTTCCTTTCCATAGCCAGCTCTTGTAGCGTGTTGGAGTAGAGATAGATAGAGCAGGGCTCAAAGTGCTACTAGCGAGTTAGTGTGTTCACTGTTTAGTTTTTGTGACTCTGAGTGCAGAGTGTTAGTGTAGTGTGCTAGTATAGTATTGTAATAGTATAGTGTACTGTGAGTATAGTGTGTCAGTATAGTGTATTGTCAGTGTGTTAGTGTAGTGCAGTGTTTAACACTACATTACACAACATTTAGTGCTGTAGTGCTGTATACAGTGCTGTATATCCGTTTTTTTTTTGGTTGCTGCATGTTTTTTTTCTTTTGTTCCCTGCTTGCCCACTTTTGTTTAAATTGTCAACCGCAGTTTTTTCTGACTGCGACACTAGTGTTCCCCCTTCTTTATTATTTTTTTTTATCGTTTTTACATTTCTGTCAGCCGCAATCCTCAATTTAAAGTGCACCAAACAGCACTTTTCATTCAATAAAGTGCATACAATCACACATTTCCCAGTTTCTATTCAATTTGTGTAATAATGTATGGGGGGCCAACAAGGAGAGGCAGACGTTGCAATGGGGGGGGGGGCATGCAATCTATGGGGGGCCAGCAGCGTCTGTGTCCACAAGCAAAGGTGGACATAGTCTGTCCTCAGGCAGGGCACATTTGTCTCTGTTTAGTGATGTTGCCGCGCTATCCATCCACAGCATGCAGAACAGGTGGTGCACTGGGTTACTAGCTTACTAAACCATCCTCATCCACCTCATCTTCTATGACCCAAGCTGACACTAGTGCGCAATCCACCGCAGCTGCCAGAGTGGCTTATTCTGCCTCTTTGTCCACAGCCACTCTTGCCATAGCCCCAGCATCATGCAGTGTAGAGTCAGCTGAATTATTTGAACACAGTGCCTCACCTTTCATGTCTACCCCCGCTATATCACATGACCTCTCAGCAGCCTCAGCAGGTCCTTGCAACATGTTTGCCACCAGCACACCACCAGCTGTAAAGTATAACAGGCACATTTCTATGCACCAGCCGCTGCAGCAAAAAAAAAAAAAAATAACAGTCCCTGCCACCCACATGCCCAGCGTCTAAATTCCAGCTTGTCCAAATTGCTGGATTTACAACTCCTGCCTTTCCATCTGGTGGATTCTGCCCCTGTCCATGAATTTGCAGAATGTGCTGTACCAGAATGGCAGGTTCCCAGTCACTATTTCTTTGCATGTAAGACCATTCCAGCTCTGTACCATCACATGGAAGGCAATGTTTTGGCATCATTGGGCAAGGCAGTCAGCCGCAAGGTTCACCTTAGTGCTGCCACGTAGTCCATCAAGCATGGTCAGGGGTGATATATTTAGTTCACAACACACTGGGTAACTCTGCTTGCAACTAGGAAGGATGCAGGACAGGGCTCAGTGCAGGAGCTTGCTTTGCCGCCACATCTCTGTACAGCTGGTGGTGGTGAGGCAAGATCTGTCAGCTCCACCCCCTCCTCCTCCATGCACTCCTCTGCTGGATTGTCCTATGAACCACCAGTACCCCCTAAGCATTTAAGGGGCTATTCAGTGAGTCAGACGAGTGCTTCAGTTGGTCTGTCTAAAGAGCCACACCGGAAAAAAGAGATTCTTTCTGCTCTGCAGGGACAGGCCCAGAGGTGGTTCATGCCACGGAAGCTTGAGCCAGGAATGGTGGTGTGCTATAATGGCACTAACCTTCTGTCCGCCATTTGACAGGGAAAGGAATGCCTGGCACATGTCCTCAATTTGGTGCAGCATTTCTTAAACAGGTACCCAGGTTTGCAAAATATTCTAAAGCAGGCCAGAAGAGTCTGTAGCCATTTCAGGCGGTCATATACAGCCAGTGTTCGGTTGGCTGAAATTCAGCAGGAATTCCACCTGCCCATAAACAGTCTGATTTGTGACATGCCCAACAGGTGGAACTAATATTTGGTAATGCTGCAGCGGCTGCACATGCAGCAGGGGGCTGTCAATGAGTACCTGATTAAATATGGCACAAGGACTGGCTCAGGGCACCTCTGCTTTTTTTCTCCACGCCAATGGATGCTGATAAAGGATGCATGCACTGTACTGTAACCAATTGAGGAGGCAACAAGGCTGGGGAGACGTAATACTGCATGACATTATGGACAGGGCACTCGAGGCAGACCAGCGGGAGGAAGAGGAGGACTCCCTTTCCTCTCAAGGCCCACTTTATGCAGACACCATTCTTGCGATGCCGCAGAACACACAAGAGGAGAGGGAGGAGGAGGATTCTGGCAGTTTTGAGGGCATAGAAGCAGAGAAAGATATACATCAAACCTTTAGGCTGGATTCACACTGCAGACGAATGCGGCTGACAGCAGGGGTCCGGTCGTCCCTGCTCTTTGTTTCAGGGACGAATCAGGCCCAAATTTTTGCCTGAATTCGGACCTGACATGGAGCCAAAGACACACAGGACTTCTGTGCAATTTGCTCCACAGCCGCTCCGGAGATGTGTGAACCGGCTCCATTGAGAGCCGGTTACAATCTCCTGTCATGCGAATTGGATGCGGTGAAACCCACATCCAATTCGCACTAGTGTGAACCCAGGCTAAGAGATGATTTTTAGTTCCCAGAAACCTTGGGAGAAGTACGTGGTGGGAAGGAGGCAGTTCCAGATACTGTAATCCTCAGTAACCCCGAGTGGCTTCCACAAACTTTTGGTGCATGGGCTCCCTTATTCTTCAAAGCCTACAAAAGGACCTGAGAATTTGTGGCATCAAGGAAAAGGATCATTATTTGTTGTCAACCCTCCTTGACAACTTTTACAAGGGGAGAGTCTAGGAAGTCATCCAGCCCTCGCAAAGGAAGCACAGGATGAAATATCTTGAGGACACCTTGAAGAGGAGTTTATGTAACACCTTTCTAGACTCCAGTTAGTGACATTTAATGGAAAAGGTAGTTTTTAGACTTCTGTTGGTCAAAGGAGGAGCTGTGGAGAGGGGGGCCACCTAAGTGATGCATTTCAAAAATGTTTTAATCCTCGAGGTTGTCAGCTTCCACATCCCATTGGCAGCATCTGCATCATATGGTCGAAGATTATCCAGGGGCGAGAACAGACATGGAGAGCTTTCCAGTAGATGATCCACTGGGTTATTGAGTCATGAGAAAAGATCACTGGCCAGAACTTGCCCAATTTACATCCATCATGCTTTCCAAACAGGCATTCAGTGCTGCCGGAGGTTTTGCAACAAATAAAAGATCGTGTCTGTCCACAGACTCAGTTGACCAGCTGACATTTGTCGAAATTAATCAGTTTTGGATTAGCAGTAGCTACCTGATGCCGATGTCACTGATTAAGTGTTATTGGGATCTCAAATCTCTGCAAGACTGTCTAGGCTGCCTAGCTTTGTGGGTGTTAATTTTATCTTGAAGTCATTTTTCGGTAAAGGTTTCATGGGCACAAGTAACACCCAAGGACCAATTTTTCTGCACCTGTCTGACAGGTGCATCAAATTTAAATTTTTTACAGCTAGGCCAATTCTTGCTTTCATCAAGAGTACCTCTAGAAGGTTACAGGGTGAAAGCTCCAACAATACCGAAAGACCAATTTTTCCGCAACTGTTTAACAGGGGCATCAGATCTCAATTTTTTACAGCAAGGCCAATTCTTGCTATCATCAAGAGTACCTCTAGAAGGTTACAGGGTGAAGGCACCAACAACACCGAAAGACCAATTTTTCTGTAACTGTTTGACAGAGGCGTCAAATTTCAATTTTTTACATCAAGGCCAATTCTGGCTTTCATCAAGAGTACCTCTAGAACAGGGATATGCAATTAGCGGACCTCCAGATGTTGCAGAATTACAAGTCCCATGAGGCATAGCAAGACTCTGACAGCCACAAGCATGACACCCAGAGGCAGAGGCATGATGGGACTTGTAGTTTTCCAACAGCTGGAGGTCCTCTAATTGCTTATCCCTGCTTTAGAAGGTTACAGGGTGAAGGCACCAACAACACCCAAAGACCAATTTTTCCGTAACTGTTTGACAGAGGCATCAAATTTCAATTTTTTACAGCAAGGCCAATTCTTGCATTCATCAAGAGTACCTCTAGAAGGGTGAAGGCACCAACAACACCCAAAAAACAATGTTTCTGCACCTGTTACTTCCATTCAAAGTCTGCAAAAGAAACACCAGACTTTATCTAAAAAAAATTGTTCATCTTGGCCTGAGTGTACTATAATTTGGCTTCTTCGCATAAGGCTTGCTCATGTGGAACAAAAATGTGTTATTTCCATCCAAAGTCTGACAAAGAAACACCAGAATTTAACCCAAAAATCTGTAATCTTGTTCTGAGTGCACTAAAAAGTGGCCTTATCATACAAATTGGCTCCCCAAGCCCTTGTTTCCAAATCAAAGAAAGCTTGCAGGGAAAATCAATTTAAATGTGTTTTTTTTCTTTATAAATGTCAGTTTTGCTACAGCAAGTTCTATACACGATACAGATGCACCACTTTACAGGTAGACTAGGGGGACCCTCCAGGCAGTATATTTAAAGGGGATGTAAACCCTCACATATACCCAGTGAAGTGAACAGCCTCAGATGATACACAGAAATGAAACAAATCTCCCTACATAAGTTTTACATGTATTTCTGCTGTTTTCAGCTTTATATATTCTTTAGAAAGTGCACATCGCGCTGGAGATTTTCCTTTCCTGTTTAGCACTGGAAATGAAGTCTGGGCATACAGCCAAGACAGCTGATTGAAGGAAACCCCCACTCCGCGTAGGCAGAGACTTGCCAAGCTGTGCTGTGAATAGACCAGCTCTCTGCTAATCTATTTATAGCAACCTCCCCAACACAAATTTAAGGCTGGTTTTAGCTTGGTAGATGGAGAACTTGTGAGAAGTTATCATGCTGAGAACGGATCAGGAGAAATCCACTCTGCTTTGGAGAGAGATAAAAAAAAACACTACAGATATATGTGCCTATGTAAAATTTCATGAATCAGGTTTACATGCACTTTAAAGGACTTTTTCATTTTTATTGTTTCACTTTAAAGTGTTTATAACCCTAAATAATGTTAAACAGCACTGTGCTTGTGCTGTATAATCTGCCCCTTCCTAAAATGTAAAAAACCTAGCTGATCCTGCCAGTTCCTGTGCCCCACTCTGTGTACTGACCATGGTAATCATGGCTGCTGAGCCCTGATTACCGTGGTCAGTTTACATGCTTCCATCATCCGCAGCTCTGCTCTCTCCCTCCTCTCCCCCTCCCTACCTGCCTGTCAGCTCCGCGTGTCTGTGAGCTGTCTCCACCCTCCCCCCCTGCCGCTCTTTGTAATAAAGTACATTTTTAAAAATGTCACTGCCAGCCCCTCTATTTTATGCAGCCATAACACACAGTGTACAAATTTGTGGAAAAAAAGCCTCTAAATACCATCTTTCAGAGATCTTCATGCTGGTCACGTGACTCTTGGCCTCCCCATCTAAGTGCTACAGTGGGAGGGGCTGAGCAGCCAGCACAATGGTCACATAACCACCCTGGCTGACATCAGAGGGGGATTTCGACCCCTCCCGCTGTTGCCCATACATCGGAGTAGGAGAGCATAAAGGAGTCACGTGATCGGCCTGAAGAGATCTGAAAAACGGTATTTAGAGGCTTCGCTTTCCACAAATATGTACACTGTGTATTATGGTTGCATAATAAACGGGGCTGGCAGTGACATTTTTTTTACAAACACTTTAAGCATCATTAAAATCACTGCTCCTTTAAAAAAGATCTTTTTTTAAGGTTTATTTGCATTGATACATGTCCCCCAGGGCAGTAACCAGACCCCCATGCCCTTTTATTGGGCAATAACTTGCATATAAGCCTTCAAAATGGGCACATTTGATTTTTGACGTTCGGGCCCCATAGACTTCAATGGGGTTCGGACTTCAGGTCTGAACTTTTACGATGTTCAAGAGTTCTGGTGCGAACTGAATCGGGGGTTGTTCGGCCCACCTCTAACTGGGGTACTTCGGAAAGGCTGGTAGAAATTTTGGTATTTAAAATCACCAATCATATAAAAGCTACAAAGGGTCAGTCCAACTAAAACTAATATTTCAGTGCTTGGTGGTTGCTGCAGAGATAAACCACCTTTAGTCAATTCCATCGCTCCCAGATCTGCACACCTGTTGGGCCCATTATGAGGGATTTCTTCCATATCTGCACTAAGTTCCCAGGTCTGTACACCCGCTATGCCCATTATGAGGGGCTCCCACCATCCCCAAACTGATTTCCTGGCTCTGCACTCTTGTTGTGCCCATCATTAGGGGTTCCCATCATCTCTACACTTAGTTCTTGGCTCTGCACACCTTTACCCATTTTGAGGAGCTCCCACCATCTCTGCTGTTGCCCATTCTTCATGACTAAAAGCTTCCAGGTCCTGTAAATGCTTGGGTTTTCAGCATGAACTGCATTTCTGGGGCTCCCCAGTGTGGCTCAGTGATGTCAGTGTAGCACCCTGGTCCTAGACAGGGCTGCTCACAAATTTAGTCCTGCAAGGTGGTAACTAGCCTGGCTTATTGTAAGGGTGATCCATTGACTTTTGCCCTAAACCTGAATTTGATGCACCTCTCTCTTTTGTCACTAGGTGGCATTGCCGCCTGTGCTATTAGAATGACAAGGGCATAGTGAATTTGGGTTAGGCGTGAATAGTTTGTCCCAGTCAATTGGTAGAAGTCTCTTTGGCCCCATGGCCTGCTGGTAGAGCCTATTTATTTGGGAGGAGTAAAGTGATCGGGGTTCTGTGCCACCTGGATGGCTGTCTGGGTGGACATGTGTTGTATTGCTTGTGGTTGCTAGGCCAGAAGCCTGAGGCCTATCTGGGAGACCCTGGCTGCTAGGTGGTCTGAGGCCTATCCAGGATTGTGAGGAGCAGCGCAAGGTTGGGGCTTTAGGTCGGAAGCCCAACCAAGTTGCAGAGGTTCAGCCAGAGGGGGAACCAAGTTGACGCCAGAGGCGAAAGGAGAAGCAGTTGCCATGAGGGACCACCACTCCTGTTACCAGAGGCAAGTGAGGGCCAAAGCCAGAGGTAAAGGGGAAGCAGTTGCCACCAAGGGACAACCACTCCTGTTATCAGAGGCCAGTGTATTGGAAGTCTGAAGAAGTACCAGAGCAGCCTTTTTCACTAGCCGGGAAAGGTGAAGAGGTGGGAAAGCTTCAGCAGAATGCCAAGCAAAGGACCCAGCTGGTTAGCATGGGTGAAGCTTGAGGAATATACAGCTGTGGAAGAGCTCAGGGGATCCAGTGGAGGCTGGGGTCTCAGAAGTCAAAAGAGAGACGGGGAGCTCAGTGAGCGATGATCTACAGCAGCCTTTCTCAACCTTTTCAACAGGGAGGAACCCTTGAAATAGTTCTCCGGTCTTGAGGAATCCCCGCTAAAAATGAGAAATCAACAACTCATGATACATTAGTGTGATGGTCATTGGAAAGAATGGCCCTTACACTTGTGGTCATTGGAAAGAATTACTTTCTTACAAAGAGATAAAAATAGCAATGGTGTCAGTGGGAATTTATCTGTGAGGCAGAAATTGCTTGAGGAAACCCTAGCAACCTCTGGAGGAACACCCAAGGGTTCCACGGAACCCTGGTTGATAATCACTGATCTACAGTAAGAGACTGTGAGATGTGAGAGAAGATACTGTGAGTTACGTGTGCAGATCTATTTTGATTTGTTGAAAGTTGAGTTGCTATAGGAGACAGCAGTTCTACAAAATAAAGTTGCTGCATCCAGCTTAAACGCACTCTACCTGTATAGCTGTCTGCCGAATACTATTTATGTCTGCAGAGTCTGCCAATTGCTTTTGTATCTGCCTAAGGGTGTCCTGGCCATAAGCCTCTCTCCCCATGTTCTTGTTAAGAGACAATACATCTCTTTTTGTATTCAAAAAGTGACTGGCGCCCATGTTTCCAACTTGCATTACACCCACCATGCCTAGTAACCTGCACCTTGAGGAGGAATGTCCACTCTCCCTGACTCTGGAGGTCATCACTAGGCCTGAAGAGGGCAGAGACATCACTATATCAAGAATAGGGATAAGCTTTCAGTTTAGTCCGTGCAGGCTGCACGCAAAGATATTTGATTGGTATAAATATTGAAGGGGACCACACATTTTTATTTTCTTTTTTTCATAGGGTCCCCCTTGACATCCATACCAGACCCCCAGCAAAGATAAGAGTTTGGTCACTTATTTTTAAAGTAAACTCCACATTTTATTTAGTTAGTGTGTGTGTGTGTGTGGTCCCCATTAACATCTATTGCAGGGATATGCAATTAGCGGACCTCCAGATGTTGCAGAACTACAAATCCCATGAGGCATAGCAAGACTCTGACAGCCACAAGCATGACACCCAGAGGCAGAGGCATGATGGAACCTGTAGTTTTGCAACAGCTGGAGGTCCGCTAATTGCATATCCCTGATCTATAGGATATGTAAAAGGTGAAGCTGGGTGCACTGCTACTTAATGATCATAAAGTGATAAGTGCTAAAAATTATTGGGCTGCTGCTATCACTAATATGTGTTCCCACATCTGTTGAGTCAGTTTGAGTAGAAATGTGAAAGTGCTGCCTATACTATTGCTGGCTAAAATATTGGATTAGTGTGAGTGTGTACCACAATATCTAAGTGCTTAGTATTTTGACAAACATAAAATGATTAGACTATTAAATACATGTTTGATACCAAAGAAAAACACAATTTAGGGTTCTTAATAGACAAAGAAATAGCGTAATAAAATCATAACTGCTTAATAAACATGAACCATCTAATAATTGAATGCTTTCATACGTGTAAAATGAATAAAAAAAAAAAGCTTTGGCTTACCTGTAGGTAAAAATCACATTGGAGGGAATACAACTGCTTTAAGGTGAGCGTGCAATTCACCTGGTGGCGGAGCACTGCTGCATGCTAGATTAGAGCACAAACAAACTGTATTGAGTCTATTATCATTTACCACTTGGAAGAATTAATTCTTTTCTTCATCAGTGGGATCACAGATCACTTAGATACCTGAAGAATTTCAATCTGCTTACTTTGCTCTTCTTTTTTTCATCCTTCTTAGACTTTGTTGGACATTTTTTATTTTTATTTTTGTTTGTGTTAATTTTAAAGCATTCAATTATTAGATGTTCATGTTTATTAAGCACTTATGATTTTATTACGCTATTTCTATGTCCCTTAAGCACCTTAAATTGTGGTTTTCTTTGGTATCAACCATGTATTTAATAGTCTAATCATTTTATGTTTGTCAAAATACTAAGCACTTAGATATTGTGGTACACATTCACAGTAATCCAATATTTTAGCCAGCAATAGTATAGGCAGTGCTTTCACATTTCTATTCAAATCGAATCTATAGGATATGGAAGTCTGGCTGCTTTTATTACAAACAGACTTAAGCAGCCGGTAGCTGTCATTTACCAGCAATTTAATCAGCTATTTTTGATTTGCAAACGTCAGTTTGACTGTAGTAGTTTGTACTGTATATAGTACATCGTACAGATGTGCTACTTCACTGGCAGGTTAAAGGCATCCTCCAGGCATGTTATTTTAACCACTTCAGCCCCGGAAGGATTGCTCCCTTTAGCACAGGAGCACTTTTTGTGATTAGGCACTGTGTTGTTTTAACTGACAATTGCGCGGTTGTGTGACGTTGTACCCAGACAAAATTGACATCCTATTTTTCCCATAAATAGAGCTTTCTTTTGGTGGTATTAGATCACCTCTGCGGTTTTTATTTTTTGCTCTATAAACAAAAAAAAAATGACAATTTTGCGAAAAGAAACCCCAATATTTCTTACTTTTTGCTAAAATACATATCCAAAAAAAAAAATATAAAAAAAACAAATTTATTCATCAGTTTTGGCCGATATATATTCTTCCTCATATTTTTGGTAACAAAAACTCAATCGGCGTATATTTATTGGTTTGCGCAAAAGTTGCCAGTTTTACGAACGATGAGAATTAATTTATGGGGTTTTTATTGTTTTTTTAAATTTTTTATCCGATCTGCAGTTTTTAGCGGGACTGCAACATTGCGGCGGACATGTCAAACAATTTTGACACTTTTTTGGGACCATTGGCATTTATACAGCAATCACGAATCAGTGAAAATGCACTGATTACTGTGTAAATGTCACTGGCAGGGAAAGGGTTAACACTAGGGGGCGCTCTAGCGGTTAACTGTGTTTCCTGGATAGTGTTTCTAACTGTGTGGGGGCTGGGCTGGCTGGGGGAGGAGAGTGATTGCGGCTCCCATATACAGGGAGCATGCAATCACATTCCTTCCCCCCTAACAGAACGGAGATCCCCGTTCTGTCACTGTCGGAGAGCGATTAGGGGTAGCCGACGGACATCGAGACCGTCCTACCTACTCCCTGGCTCCCTGGCACACAGGGAGCATGCAAGCGCGCCTCTGATGGTGCTCGCTCATGATCCACGATCTCACAGCCACCGTCCGGTGATGGCGGTTTGCGAAATCGAGCCAAGTTGCCGCCGTCAATCCAACTGGTTAAAGCGGTATTAAAGACTCAGCTTTTTTTTAAATAAATTAAATAATAAACATGTAAGGGACCTTTCACGCGGGCATTCAGCGGACACTCAATGCAGCCCTATCGTATCTCAGTGGAGACATGAACGCTGACACCTGCCGTTCTCCCATCCGATCCGGTCTGTAAAAAACAGACAGATGGAAACCTTATTTTCCATCCGCCTGTAGAATCGGATCGGAGCAAATCAGATGACAAAGGACAGGCGGTCCATTGTCATCCGATCCCCATAGAGCAGAGCGGGGCTCTGACAGTTCCATCTCCGCTTAGAGCTGCCATCGGTCGGCTCAGTGGGGATCGGCGGATCGATCCCCACTGAGCAAAAACGGACCCTTCACACGGAAAGCACGTGTGAAAAGACCCTTATACTTTCCTGCTCTGTGCAGTGGTTTTGCACAGAGCAGCCCCGATCCTCCGCTTCTCAGGTCCCCCACCGGCGCTCCTTGCTCCTCCCCCTTCGACCAGTGCCCCCAATAGCAAGGGTCCTACAATGAAAACATTTGTAAGGGGCAAAAGACTGAAGTCCAGCCCAGTTAAAAAAAAAAAAAAACACAAAAAAATCAAATCCTTTAGCAATCACCCCTGTGCAGTCAGTTTATGTCTTTGCTGAGCCGCAGTTCAGACCGTTTGCTTTATTGATATTTTCTTGTTTTTCCAGGAAACAAAAGATTTGGCCACCAATAGAAATAAGCCTTGTAATAGTGAAACATTTACTCGACTCTGTTATTCTTTTCATTTGTGCTCTGCTTCACCATGTTAAAAAACCACAATTTTTTTTCTAATAATAATAAAATGATTTTTCCTTTTTTAAACCGCTCTTCACATTTTCCATGCTTTAATGAAATTTGCCTGTCACAGCGGCGAGCGAGTGCTCATTTTGTGGTAAGGTGAAGGTCACTTTTCAATTACGTGCGTTACATTATGTGTGATTTTCTCAAGGGCAGCCAGCCACGCTCGTGTTTTCTGGGTATTACAGCCAATTTATGGGGTGATATTACACCGCTTCATCTAAGTCACGTAGCGCTAAAATATGTCAGAGCGGCCCCCGCGCCGGGCTCAGTAAGTTGTGTCCATTTGTTGAGATAATTGTTTTTTGTTTCTTTTTTGTCGGTCTTTGCATATGTGTTGTGAAAAAGAACTCTTGTGTTTTAATAGGATGTATAGGTATATAGACAATGACATGGTGGCCTTGAATATTCTATTCACCCCCACCTGGATAATGATGTAACGCTCTTATTGCTATGTTGTATACATAAAATTCTGCTCGTACTCAGCACACTGTGTACTTATTAGAAAAAATATAAATTCTAAAAACTGTAATGTCTGTACAGATTGTGAAAATTAGATTGATTTTGTTGAAAAAAATGAAAATAGAGAAAATCATACATGTGGGGAAAAGTAAACATTGTTTGCCAACAAATTATGGGGAAGGTTGCAAATTTAAAGCTGAACTCCCTTCCTTCCTCCAATTTTGCATAGTTGTACAGTCTCTTCTCCTGTACTGAAATTCCTTTCTCTGATTTCACCGCACACTGTGAGCTTCTCACAATGTGCATTAGAAGCTACAAGTCAGATACAGCCCACCTCATTTCCTGGCTGGAGGACATCCATCATTATCCAGCAGTTTTCCTCCCCAGCCTGACTGTACCAGGATTGTCTCTTTCATGCATTGGATTTCGGTACCCAAGATGCAGAGAAGGCACATGGAGACCAGGAAAAATGGCATAGTTATTAGGTTCAGTGGAAATAACAACTAACACTTGAAGAACAACTGCACAGTGCTAGCTTTACCATCCCAAAATAATGCACAGTCTCAATATCATAAGTAACACATGTAGGAATATGTGGTTCTAGTGAGTTAGCAGCTGGCGCAGGCTGGGGGAAAGGGTTAACTGTTGTAAGCTCAGTTCCTGGGCTTTTGGTTCTAGCCAGCCCACCTGTGTTATGAAAAGGGGGATGGCTGAGGTCCAGAAAAGCGGGTAGTGATGGGTTCAGGAGTTATAGCATCACCTGTGAGCATGGCCAGTGGCTTATTGAAGAACCGGGATTTGTTGACTTGTACTACGTCGTATGTCAAGTTATACTTGTTGCATAACGGGGATTAGGATTGATTCTATTACATCACCGGGCCGATATTGATCTACTCCACTCTCAGGTAATGCCGTAACACGAACCAAACCTATAAGAGGTGTTTAGGGCCAAGAAGTTATTCGGTGACCGGTACGAGTGTCCACTACGATATTGAGGACTTGGGTAGTGATGGGCGAAAAGACCTGGAGTCGGTAGGGGGAAAAGTATTGTGTCCACCCGACCGATCTTGGTTTTCGGGTCCTTGACTCGAATGTTGTCAATTGGGAAAGGGGGTCGGACGCGGTCGACGATTGAGTGATCTTGGTGTATAAGGATGTACACAAT
>BLSH010483928.1:6790-22371 GCA_018402905.1 Glandirana rugosa | reverse complement strand
CGGGCACTTACTGCGCATGCGCGAGTCACGCTGCGCATCCCTAGTGGCCAGGCAATCTTTTGGGACCTGTGAGGTGTCCCAGAAGATTGCCAGGAGGGAGGGGCCGCCTAGGAGGAGAGGAGGAGTCGCCTAGGCGGCACAGAGGCGGAAGGTGGAAGAGGGACAGGAAGTCCCTCTGAAACCTGGGGACACACTCCCCCCCCAAAAAAAATGACATGCCAAATGTGGCATGTAAGGGGGCGAGGAGTGCTTAAAGCGGAAGTTCCATTTTTGGGTGGAACTCCTCTTTAAGATCCTTGCTAAATGATTGGCCAATCGTCTCAATATGGTGATTGTGAAACTGATAGGGAGTGATCAGGGGGGGGTTTATACCTGGGCGTTCCACTAGATGACCATACGTAGGCTATTTAATAACCTGCAATATCCCCATGGGTGTGAGCTTACTAGGGTTAAAGTATCACTCAATACAACAAAGGCCTTTGCTAGTGTGGAATGGTCTTTCCTTTTTTAGGTACTGTAGAGATATGGTTTTGGTCCACGCATGGTTGCATGGATTCAACCCTTGCCATTAAGATTTGTGAATCCCCACTAGTAATGGGCCCCCCAATTGGGACTATCGAGGAATGTATTTCTCTATACGCTGACGACACTCTGGTGTACCTGGCTGACCCGCATGACTCCCTTAAAAATCTGTTATCAATAATTAACTCTTTTGGGGACTATTCCAGATTCTGAGTGAATTGGGAGAAATCTACTCTTTACCCATTGGATCAGGCTGCTATACCCTTGATCCATCCGGAGTCTGAGTTGCAGGTGGTTTCCTCTTTCCGATACTTGGGGTGGTGATTTAATCGCCGCTGTCCTCCTATGTCATGAATAACCTGTGTCCATTGTTGTCTCAATTACAAGAACATCTTAAACAATGGATGGACCTACCTTTGGATCTCATGGGTAGGGCGAACATTACTAAAATGATCTACTTTCCCAAGCTACTATATATCTTGGCTAGATCCCCATGTAGGGTCCCAAAAACTATATTCAAACACACCATTTGTACTACGTTTCTGTGGCATGGTGGGTCACCCAGGGTGGCCTTGGAGAGACTCAGACTCCCTTCACATTTAGCTGGGCTAGCCTTTCCCAACTTTTACTTATATTACCTAGCATCCCAATTAGTACCCATTCATGATTGGCTACATCCCAATGCCACTAACACCTGCACCAGTATAGAGCGAGCTATTGTCTCCTCTATAAAGACTCTCCACAACATAATATATAGTGTGTTCCTGACCAACCTGGAGTATCTTTGTTACGTATGTCCCTTTCCTTATTTCAATCAATAATTGCTAAACACCTCAAGGACCCATGGTTGACCTCCCCAAATACCCCTTTATGGTTTAACCCTATCCTTAAAGAACTCAGATCCATACTTGATCCTATACAATGGTTTCTAGAAGGGTTAAATATCTCTGCCACCTTTTTGATGGACAGGGGTTTAAATCTTTTAGACAAATGCAGTTGGATTTTGATTTGCCAAATTCATATCTGTTTTAATACTATCAACTACGTCACACTGTCCGTGCACAATTTGGTAATCTGATAAATCCAATTCAAATGGCCCCATTGGAAAAACTACTGAGAGGCCCTGAGACCAAAAAGCTTATCTTTACCTATTATATGGCTCTTATCACAGATACTAATCTTCGGTTTAGAACTGCTCAAACGAAATGGTCCACTATGGGCTTAATGATCACAGAAGAGGACTGGTCAGAATTCACTGATATGTTTAAATCCTCAGTTATTTCCTCTAGGGATCCAATCATCCAAATTAAAGTCTTTCACCAATCTCATCTGACTCCCAGTAGACTACACAGGATGGGATTGTTGCCCACGGCTAACTGCTTTAGGGGCTGTGGACAACAGGCTGATTTTTTACATTGCTTTTGGACCTGTCCTGTAGTCCAACACTTTTGGGAGGACATAGGCTCCTCGGTCTTGGGCCTTCCCTAAATTATAAACCCTAAAAATTGCCTGTTAGGCATTTTTGGAGAGTCATCTTTTTCTGCTCAACATTCTTTATTTTTATGCAAGGAAGTCTCTCCTGCTAACCTGGAAGGGATCGGAATCCTTAACTAAAACATTATGGTTAAAATTGGTAAATTACGTATCAACCTTATACAAATTAACATTCGAGATTAGGAAAAGGAGTAAGGGGTTCTATAAAATTTGGAACAGGTGGCTAGCTAGTCCTCTTACATTGTGTCCCATATTACCTTGGATGGATAAACGTGATTAACTCCTTGGTCATCTGTGATGTAGATGCAATATTTTTAATATTATACCCTATTATACTAGGTATTGGAACTAAACTTGCTTATATGGACAATAACCACATGAGACGTGTATAATTCTCTTTAAGATATGATTTATTTACAGATGTACAATTACCAAATGTTTTTCTCTGGTATTGCACTGTTTGGTGCCTGCTGTATTGTATGTTTTTGATGTGTGTGTCTTCAAATTTAATAACGATATCTTAAAAAAAGGAGCACATGGAAGGGTGACATGAAAGTTCATGTGAAGTAGCTATCTGTGTGAGCAGTTTTTAGCCCTACGTCTTATATCAGCTAGTGTTGGGGCCCTGTCTTTATGGTGGTGCATATGTGTACAGTCCCAATAAAGTCTGCAGGCCGTGAATATGCTGCTAGTTAGATGGAAAATCCCTATGTGCTCAGTGTCTGCAAAAAGCATCAGGTTAATGGCAGCAGTGTCCTCTCACCAATTTCAGTGATACAGCAACAGGGGTCCTGCTATTTAGATGTCAGCTCACTTCTGGATCTGCCTGGAGCAACTATGGTCCTCAGCACACAGCCTCAGGCTCGTAGCAGGTTGATGTGCGCACAGAAGCAGTGATATGCACACTTCAGTTTCCTCTCAGTAAAGTGAAAATTACTCTGTATTCAGTCTGAGAAAATGTAATTCTCTCTCCCCTTATACCCAGCTCGATTTGGGAATTTTAGTCCAATGGTCCATTAACTGCCATAGTAGGGTTTTTTTCCTGAACTTCATCTCCCATGATTCAGTGCTTCCAATAATCAAGTCTCTTAAGCTCCATCTGCTTGTCAAATCCCCCTGGTGGATGGAGGCAGGGTAGTGTTAACCCATTCAGCTGAAGTCCATTGAGAGCACAGAGAGCACTGCAGTACAGTGTCTTAAGTTGCTATCTGTCTCTAGCCAAGCTCCTGGCTACATGTGTTTCCTATTCCACAGCACAGAACTGCTCTGCAGTGTGCTGTGATAAAATGCAGAATCATATGTCACTGTACTGCAGTGCAGCACATTGTGCTGCTGTACAGTGACATGAATGAAGTTTCACTCCTGGACACTTCAAATAAATGAAGCCAGGAAGCTATGGTCCACCTGATCACACTGCCCTCAATCACCTTTCTCAACACGCACTCAGAGTCACGGAACAGGCTGGTACTTAGTTTTGTTTTTTTTTATTAGGGGATTTAAACTTGAATGGGAGTTGGGATGTTATGAGATGCCCACAGATCAACAGTTCTTTTTAGGGACCACTATATACACCTCCGTATATACATTCCTCCTTCTTCACTCCAGCACATAACTTGCTGCACAGTTACTCCTCATTCCTCTCACCTACACTTCTCTCTTTTTCTCCATGTGAGGCCTAGAAGGAAATTTACCTGCTATAGTGGGAACAGGACCCCTGGACCACCTATTACAGGCAGGGACAGTTGGTCCCCATAGTGTAGAGAAAAATATGTGCTAGCCAGCCTGATGGACTTCTACTCCCTGTTCATCCTCCTCCTCCAGGCCCTGCCAGCCACTTCAGCTGCGACGGCCCTCACCACTACCACCGTAACACCACAGTCCCAAACTGACTTCTGCATCCTTTCCAGATTGTCTCTCATCCCAATCCTCTCCGGCATGCTTCTACAGCTTTCCTGGGTGTGTGTCACTTACCGACCACCGGTGGACTCCTTACTGAGCTTCTCCAGTAGCACTGTCTGTTGCTCTCCTGCTACCTTGGTTAGGATCCCTCTGGGGTTTGTACAGGGAACCCCTTCCACTCCTCAAGCTCCCTGGCCTCAAGGTCACCCCCTCAGACTGGGGGCTCCCTGTGGGGCCTAAGCAACCTCAGCTACATTCCAGCTCTTCCACCTAAACTCACTCCTCCCAGACTGGGCTGACCCTGGGTATTTATGGAGGCCTACCCCCTGCCAATCCAGTTTGGGGATTGGTCAGGGCTCCTTAACATACCCCAGATGGCTACACCTCCCTCCCAACTCTCTGTGCAGAACATTCCAGCAGCTTCTGGAAAGAAGTGGGAGGTCCTGGTGAACTCATCTGTGAATCACTCAGTCCTACCTGAGCCACTCCCAGCCCAGAAACCAAAACAATCAGGTCTGCTGTCAGTCAAGCCTGACTAAATTTGTCTCACCTTACCAAAAAGAAACCCTCCGCTAGCTCCTACCTAAGTAGGGGATGCTACATAAAGTTCAGTGTAAAAAAAGGTGGGAGCTGTGTAATGTGCTGAATCGTGCAGCACACCATTCCTACCACAGTCAGAACAGACAGCTGCTGGACAGGTAAAGTGCTGCGATTAACTCTCTGGCAGCTGTCTATTCAGTTTGAATGGGTTCTTAGTGTTGTGTGGGCCTTTGGCAGAGACAATGGGGGAGATTTACTAAAACTGGAGAGTGCAGAATCTGGTGCAGTTCTACATAGAAACCAATCAGCTTCTAACGTCAGCTTGTTCATTTGACAATAAAAACTGAAAACTGATTAGTTTCTATGCAGAGCTGCACCAGATTTTGCACTCTCCAGTTTTAGTAAATAACTAACATTGGGTATGTTTGTCTGCAGTTTTGCAATAACTACCTTTTGCCTTGTTTTATGTCATAGCTACATGTAAGAGTACTCTCCTGTGGGTACTCATGGCATAGCGCGTGGAATATATGGTAAGCATGTCCAGAAAGAGAATGCAGCAACCTGGGTGTATACTGTCCTGTAGCAAATTCTCTCCACAAAAGGGTAGCAGGAAGTGCCTGAGTACCATATAGGGGGTCTAGGCGAGAGTGGCAATAAATGTGCAACCTGTGGTGTGATGTAACACCTGGGCATACACCTGAAACTATGCTTGGATTGGTTGAGGTTTAGTGCAAAATCCAAAAAGGTTATCACTGTAGTGAATGCAATTCAAATATAGCCCTGATTTTTACAGTAATAATGAAAATCATACAGTGTGACCCTGTCTTACCTGTCCATGATGATGGACTGTATATAAAGCTCAGGCTTCATCCATCTTGATGGGCATACCTCCAAAGGGGTCTTCAAGGACTGAGATGCATAGGGATTGATCATGGCCCTGGACCTGTATAGCGCTCTGTGGCTGGCTACATGCATTAAACGCATTAAACTAATTGCAGGAGCAACATTACAGATAGCGTGGAGTCCAGGTACAGTTCCCAAGGTTTATGAAGGTTACGCCGATCCAGATACTCCTATTTGTGGCATTAGAAGGAAGTTAAGGGTTGATTAAGGAACCTGAAGACAAGATCATAGACAAAAAGAAAAAAAAATAACTGGTTAAGCTAAGAATGAAAACAATAAAACATTTGGCTGCACTACAATTTCTAGGTTCTAGCTGTGCTTATTGCTGAGATCTGACTCTTTTCTTTTAGAAAGCAGCACTAGATGGCGTCCAGAACCTATGTTTCCCTACAGAAGAGAGGCGAGCCATAGCTGTTTTTTTTTCATTGTATTTTGAAATAGAGAAAAGAGTTACGGTACATCAATCTTGGTTTGTAAAAGTACTACAAGGAAAATATAGTTTAAGCATCGCAATCGTTGATGCTATTTTAGAGAGAGGTTACAAACAGCAACAGAAACTCATCGAGAAGTATAAGATTAAATGTATAATATACAGTATATGTAAAGCACTGCGTAAATTGATGGCGCTATATAAGTACCTATATTAAATAAAAATAAGTAAGAAGTGTACAGAATTTCTAAACAGCATACATATTGTGATGGTATAATTCCAAATCAATAAAACAAAATATTGGACATAGCACAAGCAACAATATAATTAACCAAAATAAACAAGGGGTACAAGAGAGATACATTTTACTATACACCAGAACTGACTATACCAAGTCACAGTAAAGGTGAACCATATGCCAAATGATCCTAGGCATCCTATACTTTATGAAACTGGTTAAGTTTGTCAGCTAATGTTTCAGTAAGGTGATCCATGCCTTGAACCATTAAAGGAGAAGTACAGGCAAAGCTCATTTGGCTGTACTTCTCCTATGGATCACAGAAGTGCAGTTCATTCTGCACTCCTGTGACCCCCTTTCAGCAGAAAGCAGGCTGTAGCCCACTGTTGGATGACATCAGAGCTGGTCCAGGCTTGGGAAAGATCGCGACCATATGGTCGGGATCTGTTCACATGCCTGGACCGGCATCCGACTCAGCATATCAGCGTGCCGCTGAGAGCCTGAGGCAGCTACTCCCGCCCCCTCCACAGCCAGCGCTCCAGTGAGCGCTGGAGGAGCAGAGCAGACAGCGGTGACTGACAGTCACCAGCTCTCTGCTCAGGGAGCTCTGAAAACCGAGCGATCTGCGTTGTTTTTCTATTTCTCAGCCTTAGAGCTAGCAGGGGACAGATGCAGCATTGGACCGATCCTGCATCCACCTAGGTAAGTATGATTATAAAATAAAAAATCCCATACTTCTCTTTTAATACAGTATCCAGTAGCTGGGAGTGGTAGGTAACAGAGACCCAACATCTAGAAATAGCTCTTCTAGTCGCAGTCAGAATATGGTGTGCTAGCTTTTTAGACTGTTTAGGGATGCCAGGAAATGTTAATCCCAAAGGTAGTGAATAGGGTCAGTGGGCAGAGATACATCTAGAACATTTTCAAGCGTACCGTGCCTAAAACACAGCACATCAAAAGCGCATGACACAGATGTGAACTAGCCCAAAGATATATTAGCTTTGGGTGGAGTGACTTTTAAACTAAAATCTAGTGCTGTCCTGCAGGCGGCTTCATTTGTCCACACACAGAACATGGAGAATAATTGTATCAAAGTCGGCCTGTACCTTTAACAGAGAAACAACCCCAAAGTATAATGTTTCCACCTCTGTACTTGACTGTAGGGATGGTGTTCTTAGGGTCATAGTCAACACTTTTCTTCCTCCAAACACGGCGAGTCAAGTTAATGGCAAAGAACTCAATTTTGGTCTCATCTGACCACAGCAATTTCTCCCAGTCCTTCTTGGAATCATTTAGATGTTCATTGGCAAACTTCAGATGGGCCTCTACATGTGCCTTCTTGAGGAGGGGGACCTTGCAGGCGCTGCAGGATTTCAATTCATGGTGGCGTATTGAGTTACCAGTGGTTTGTTTGGTGACTGTGGTCCCAATTGCCCTGAGATTATTTGCAAGCTCCTCCTGTGTAGTTCTGGGCTGATGCCTCACTTCTCTCATGATCATCCTTACCCCATGAGGCAAAATCTTACACTGAGCTCCAGACTGAGGGAGATTGATGTTATTTTGTATTTCTTCCATTTGAAAAAAATAGTTCCAACAGTTGTCTCCTTCTCACCAAGCTTCTTGGTGATGGTCTTGCAGCCCATTCCAGTCTTGTCCAGATCTACAATCTTGTCCCTGATGTCCTTTGACAGCTCTTTGGTCTTGCCCATGATTGTGATGTTTGAATGGAAGAAAGAGATTCTGTGGACAGGTGACTTCTTAAATTGACAGGACTAATCTGTGTACCACATGAGCACAGACTGTAGCCAGTCTGTGGGAGGCAGAATTATTGTTGGTACTGTAGAGATACATTCTTATAATGCCTGTATAAAGGCTACACTAGATCCATATACTACACTGCCTGCACTGACTGTATATACCCTCTATACTAGATCTATATATTACACTGCCTACACTGCCTGTATATACTCTCTATACTAGATCTATATACTACACTGCCTGCACTGACTGTATATACCCTCTATACTAGATCTATATATTACACTGCCTACACTGCCTGTATATACTCTCTACACTAGATCTATATACTACACTGCCTGCACTGACTGTATATACCCTCTATACTAGATGTATATATTACACTGCCTACACCATATACTCTCTAAACTAGATCTATATACTACACTGCCTACATGCCACTAGCTAAACTAGCTACATGTCAGGTCTCAGTCTCCACGTTCACAGCACTACATACGGCCGCTGTACATGCGGCCTTATATAGTGTGGGCGTTCCCTGAGACCCCCCAAGCCATGATTGGCCAAAGGCACCCTGCCTTTTAGCCAATCATGGCTCTCATAGCAGAGTGCGCTGTGATTGCCCAAAGCATGCAGGTCATGTGCATGCTTTGGCCAATCATTGGGCGGCATTACCCGCAATTTCAATGCATTATTGGAGCTCGAATTGGGCGCGAACGCCCCATAATGTTCTAAATTTGGCGAACGGCCGAATAGCCAATGTTCGCGGCGAACTCATGCTCGACTAGAACCGAGAGCTCATCTCTACATTTGAGGAAAATATGCTTATAAAATAGTTTATCATTTGCCAATATAAAAAAAAGAAAATGTCCTGGATTTCATTTTAAAAATCTGGTCACCTTAACCACTTCAGCCCCGGAAGGATTTCACACTTTAGGACCAGAGCACTTTTTGCGATTCGGCACTGCGTCGCTTTAACTGACAATTGCGCGGTCGTGCGACGTTGTACCCAAACAAAATTTGCGTCCTTTTTCCCCCACAAATAGAGCTTTCTTTTGGTGGTATTTGATCACCTCTGCGTCATTTCTGATCGCCGCTATAAACAAAAGAAGAGCGACAATTTTGCAAAAAAACCCAAATGTCTTACTTTTTGCTAAAATACAAATCCAAAAAAAAAAAAATATAAAAACATTTTTTTTCCATCGGTTTTGGCCGATTTATATTTTCCTCATATTTTTGGTAAAAAAAAAAAAAATCGCATTCGGCGTTTATTGATTGGTTTGCGCAAAAGTTGCCACGTATACTGATGATGAGAATTCATTTCTGGGGTTTTTATTTTTTTTTTATTTTTTACTAGTAATGGCGGTGATCTGCGATTTTTAGTGGTACTGCGATATTGCAGCGGACATGTCGGACCATTTTGACACTTTTTTGGGACCAACTGGCATTTATACAGTGATCAGTGCTATAAAAATGCACTGATTAATGTGTAAATACCATTGGCAGTGAAGGGGTTAACCTGCAGGGGGGCGCTCTAAGGGTTAACAGTGTTCCCTGGGTGTGATCTAACTGCGAGGGGGCTGCCCTGGCTGGGGAAAGGGGATAATCACGGCTTCCATATAGAGCAGTGGTTCTCAACTCCTGTCCTCGGGACCCACTAACAGGCCAGGTTTGCAGGATAACTGAAATACATCACAGGTGATATCATTTGCTGCTCAGTGATTGCAGTATTCTAGTCTGTATCTCCCCAAGGTAATACTTAAAATCTGGCCTGTTGGTGGGTCCTGAGGACCGGAGTTGAGAACCACTGATATAGAGGAAGCCTATGATCATCGCCCTTCCCCCTTCAACAGAACAGAGATCCGTGTTTACTTACACAGACCTCCGTTCTTTCACTGCGGGGGGGGAGGGGCATCATGGGTAGCCGGCGGTGATCGAGTCCGCCGCACCCGCTCCCTGGCCCCCCCCCGGACACAGTGGCCTCCGGCGGCGCGCACGCTCACAGCACTAGTTATCGCAGCCGCCGTCGTATGGCGGTGGTTTGCGATAACGAGCCACTCTGTCGCCGTCAAACAGCCATCGGCAAGTGGTTAATCTAGGCTCAAAATCTGTTTAATGAATCAGATCAGGCAGCGGTTGCGATTGGTTGCCAGAGGTTACACTGTATCATTACCGCTCACTGACTGGCTGCTAGAGGTTACAGCACACATTACGGCTCACTGATTATTTGCTAGAGGTTACAGCACATAACTTCTGCTTGTTGATTGGTTGCTAGAGATAACTGTTGTCAGGGACCAGTGTGACCAGAAATGTGTGGACTGCAACAGGCTGCAAGAAAAACAGGTAATGTGAATAATAATGTTTATTTAAAAGATAAGTAAATAACAAAGATAACGAACCTCCAATGCAGTGAATAGTGTAACCCAACCAGTGAACAACAACCAGTGAACATAAACCAAAGACAGACCAAATACAATATTTACAGAGCATGGGATATCCAAATCATAATTGTACCAGAGCCACGGTCATACATGGGAGATCAAGCAGAAGGGAGCTGGGAACAAGGCAGGACAGAAAAAGGGGAACAGGAGATGGACTGGGCAGGTAAGAAGGGATCAGGCTGCAGGATCAGGGTCAGAGTCCAGGAACGTAAGACAGGAGATAGGCTTCAGGAACACAGGATCGCAGATCAGGGGCACAAGAGAATATCAAGGCAAATTACAACAGCATTCCCCATGTTTAAATACACTTCCTGCAATCAGTCTCAGGTGATGCCTGATTGCAGGGGGTGATGTCAGGTCCTTACTGCCAAAAGACACCCGCTGGTGGACACAGGAACTGCAGCCTATAGGTCTGGGAGAAAACAGTACCACCAGCAGGTGAGAACATTTCCTGACAACTGTACATCAGTAATGCTCACTGATTGGTTGCTAGAGGTTACTGCACATTATTACTGCTCACTGGTTGCTAGAAGTTACTGAACATTATTACGGCTCACTGAATGGTTGCTAGAGGTTACTGCATATCCTTACCGCTTAATGATTGGTTGCAAGAGGTTAGTGCACATTATCACTGCTCGCCAATTGGTTGCTAAAGGTTACAGCACATCATCTCCTCACTGCCTGCACACCATGGACTGGGGAGGTGAGGGGACCCATCAATAGACAGAAAACTCCTAGGCACCCTAGGACTCCTCGGATCAATGGCAATGCTGGGGGAGAGGGGTGTGGTCAGTGGCACTGCTGGAGGGTTGATGGGATCAGTGGCAGTGGTGGGGGGATGGGATTAGTTAGGAGGCAGTACACTGTGGCAAATTCTGAATCATGTAGAGCAAAGCTGGAAACGTTTGGCAAGTATATAGGGGGAGATTATACACTGACCGCCAATGTAATGCGGAATTTACAATGATCACCAAAGTGAGGGGGGATTTTCACTGACCACCAATGTAACGGGGGATTTTACGCCACCCACCAATATAAAGAGGGATTTCTACACTGACACCAATGTAATAGGAGCATTTACACCAACCACCAGTGTAAGGGGGAATATACACAGACAACCATTGTAAAGGAGATTTGTACTGACCACCAATGTAAGGTGACACTTCTACACTGACCATCAATGTTAGGAGGGATTTACACTGACCACCAGTGTAAGGGCAGTTCTGCACTTCCCACCAATGTAAAGGGAAATGTACACTGATCACCAACGTAATGAAGAATATACACTGACAACCAATGTAATGGGGGATTTTACATGCACAACCAATAAAGGGGGATTTCTACACTGGCCACCAATGTAAGGGGAGATTTACACTCACCACCAATTTAAAGGGGGCTTCTACATGGACCACAATTGTAAGGGAGGATTTGAAACTGACCACAAATGCAAGTTTGGATTTTTTTTCTACCGATTAACAATATAAAGAGGAGATTCTACACTGACCAGCATTCACAGTAACCACCAATGTAATGAGGGATTTACACTGACCACCAATGTAAGGGGAACCTTCACATTGGGCACTAGTGTGAATGAAATGATTGTACACCTATCCCCAATATAATGAGAATATTTACACTGACCTCCAATGTAACAGACATTTAGCCTGCATTCACATTTGTGTGTGTCAGGAATGCATGCAAAATTGCTTTCCTGACACCACAGAAATGTGCTGCCGTTTAGCAAATACACAGCAGTGGCATTAATTGTTAATGACACCCTCACACATCTGCTGAAATGTGGGTATTCACATGCACCAAATTTCCTGGGTGCTGTGGCACCATGTTATTTTGAAAAAGGGTTCCACCTCCCATTTGATTACTTTTGCACAACAGGCTGAAGTTAGGTGTGATGGTAGATATGACCTCAGGGGGGCATGATATACATATGAATGCCACCTCTATTAACATATTATTGCCGCCGGTCAGTGGCTATTTACATATTAATGTTGCCGCTATTTATATATCAATGCAGGTTATTTACATGTAAACACAGGGTCTGCAGGTGAGTCATCTATATACGGCAATAAGGCAGAGCTGGGCAACATTAGTAACAGAACTTTACACTGAGATATCAGGACACAGCACGGGACTAAAATTTCAATAGATAAGGGAATTTATACTGGGATATTTGGCAGGTATGAGGCAGCTGCTTTGGGCCCCACATCAATGATGGGGCCCAGGGCAGCTGCCCCTTTTGCCCTGCCTTAAAGACGGCCCTGAGATGGACTCTATTTACTAATTAACTGACTTCTGAAGGAAATTGGTTCCACTAGATTTTAGTTAGGGGTATCAGAGTAAAGGGGGCTGAAAACAAATGCACACCACACTTTTCAGATATTTATTTGTAAAAAAATTTGAAAACCATTTATCATTTTCCTTTCACTTCACAATTATGTGTCACTTTGTGTTGGCCTATCTCATAAAATCCCAATAAAATACATTTACATTTTTGGTTGTAACATGACCAAGGGTGGAAAATTTCAAGGGCTATGAATACTTTTTCAGGGCACTGTATTTGTTGAAGTATCTGGTCATGAACACAAAGCTGTTGAAACGCGAATTTGGAGCTCATGTTGCATCGCCTGGTTTTCCAGTGCTGACGCCAGGGGGAGGGGCCTAATCAAATTGAATACGGACAGCAGCGGCAGTGACTATATTGTTAGAGAGTGTTTACCTATAATGAAGATTTAAAATCTTCTACACCAACTGTCAGAAATGCCCCATGAACTCTCTATCTTTGCACATGGTGTATAAGGCTACATTCAGCTCGGGTTCACACTAGTGCAATCTCAGAGATCGCATGTGATTCGCACCCGCACTGTATGTGCCGATCACATGCGATCTCTGAGCAGTGCGAGGTCAGCCATACAGTTGTATGGCTGATCTCGCATTAGATTCGCAAAACAAAAAGGTGCATGTACCTTTTTTTCCCTGCACTAGAATCGCATCGCATGGGGGTTCTCACCCATGCGATCCGATTCATGTGCGAGTTCACAGTTTGCACTGTGAACCAAACTCATTAACTTTGTTCTCGCATCGCACATGTGTGAACCAGGGCTCACATGGATGATGGGATACAGATAGTTTGCTACTTTCAAAAGCAACTAAACACTTCTTGTGGATGCAGCAACTCTCTGTGCTATGGCTGCATACAAACTGGCCGATTAGCTGCTGCCAAAACGCAGAAACAGCAACCCTGGATGCATATTGTTTACAATGTAACAATGTTATTTCAAATATTCTGTAAAAAAACTTTCTGCATATAAGCATGTGATGAAAGGCGTAGACCTGAATCGCACCGGGATTTCATACCTAACGTTGGATTGCAGAGTGTAATACATCTATATTGTTCTTTGATGCATATTGTCTTTGAGTAATGTGAATAGTGATCTATATTGGATGTGTTTTTAGAATCATGTTTATGGGCGATATACTCCCCCTTTTTAAATATATGTCAAAATAAAATTCTATATTTTTTATATATATACCTTTGTGTGGTGTTGCTACCTATAAAGTCCCAAACCAAGGGGGTTTTCGTCACAGTGATATACAGGGATTGGTAGCCCCACCACTTGTATTGGACAGTTGGAGATATACATAGTCTATGTACATTGCAAGGATTATAACAACCTTTGTTGCATTTTCCTACCTTTTGTTATTCTGCTAAGAAATCACTGTTTGTTCCTCTGTGCCCCTGTGCCGAGTGGGTCAAATGGTTTCATAATTATCAACCAGTTGTGCAGCTGCAGAGCACTAATAAAAAAATCTACTGGGCCAACGTGTTCCTAATGGGAGTATCTCCCCAAAAATTACATTTTTGTTCCAGGGGATGCAAGAAATCTGACTTAGGGCCGGTTCACACCTAGGCGACTTGAGTCGCCTAACAAGTCACCTCAATGCAGTGCAATGAAACTGTTCTAATAGGAGTGAGTCGCTTTGCTCCGACTTAGAAAAAAAGTCCCTGCACTATTTTCGGGGCGACCTCAGCGCGACTTGCATTGACTTCTATGATAGAAGTCTCCTGCAAGCCGCGCTGAGGTTGCTTTGAGCGGGGCGACTCGATTTGCCCTGCAAGTCGCGCCACTTCAAGTGTGCACCTTCGTGCAGACTTCTGGGAAAATTGGTGAGCCAATCACACAAGTAGGAAATGATGTTTCTGGGGAAGCGTTCTGTACACATTCTGTGTACAGAACACCTCCAGATAGCCATATTGCATTGCATTTTCAGAAAATGACAGCACTGCAGATTGAAAAGGAAAGGAAATTTTTAATAACATTCAATTACAATATGACTTGTGTCGCAATTGTATACGGTAAATTATTTTTTCTTTATTTGCTATTTTTTCCCCCACGAAAGTGGAGTTACCCTTTGAAATGGAAAAAAACAAAAAACTCTTCCATTACATATGGTTTTGCACACACTGAAAGTAGAAAGAATAACACGTTGAGTCTACCTTATGAAAACAATTATGAAAAGTATATAGTGTGGGAGTCTGTAAGGCGGAGTGCAGGGGTCAGGAGTGTGCAGCGCACAGATTGTAAGGGTCAGGATTGAGTCTATAGTCAGTGTTGGGTTTAGGAGTACATAGTGCAGGAGTTAAGGGTGTGTAATGCATAGTGCAAGAGTCGGGAGAGTGCAAATATTCCTCCCGCGCTAAGTACCCCTCCCCCACTTTACTCTTTCAGCAAAAAATCCCCACTCCCTCACCTCCAAAAATCTAGTCTTTCCCCCCCAGAAGAAATCATCTCCCTGCCTAGAACAAATCTTCCCTCCCAAACTCCCTTTCAAATTCCCCCCCCCCCCCGTCCTCCAGCACAAATTCTCCTTCCCACAATCCCCCCTCCCAGAATGAATCCTCTCCCTTCCCAATCCCCTCTCGTAGCACAAATCCTCTGCCAGCCCTCAAATCCTCCCTCCCAACACAACCCCCCCCCCCATTCAAGCGCAAATCCAACCCCCCCCAATTTCCCTCCCCAAATCCCTCCCAGCACTACAAATCCTCCTATCAAAAACTCCCCTCCTTCAAGCACAAATCCCCTCAATCACCATTCTATCACAACTCTTTCCCCTCCAAGCACAAATCTTTTTCCCACTTCTAACACAAATCCTCTCTTACAAATCCTCCCTCTCAGCACAAGTCCCTTTTCACCCCATAAATCCCCCCTCCCGGCACAACTCCCCTCATCCTGGCACAAATCCGGTCCTACTCCCCTCAACACGGCCCTCCCCCCTAAATACCCCACTTTTCCCTGAACACGACTCTCCCTCCTAAACATTCTCTCCTAAACACAATCTTCAC
>BLSH010483927.1:36869-57863 GCA_018402905.1 Glandirana rugosa | reverse complement strand
GGGGGGGGGGGGGGGGGGGGGGGTTGGTCTGCAGCCACCTGACAGAGATCTCTTCATCTGTCTATGCAAACATTCCCCAATTTATGACCATTCACTTAACCCTGTGTGTGTGCGTTGAATCCACACCTCTGATTGTACAGCCTCATAGGGTTATATGAATGGTCATCAATTACCTTCATATCATCTGTGCTAAGGGCTGGCATCACATTCTTTTCATTGAGTAGTACTGTTCCATGTATTAGTAGATGAGCACAATGATTATAGACATCACTGTCTGAGCACTCAGCCCCCAACTCCCCCCAGCTTGCATCACCCCCAGACCACTTCAAACATTCAAATGACTGACATCACTCAGAGCTGGGCATCATTCCATGGTCACTTACCTTCCCAACATAACTCCAGGTCACCCCACAGACACTGCAAGAAATCCTTCCCCATTCTGCCCACATTATACCCTCCGCACTCTTCTCCTGTACATACTGCACCCATCATACCCTCCACACTCCTCTCCTGTACATACTGCCCCCATTATACCCTCCACACTCCTCTCCTGTACATACTGCACCCATCATACCCTCCGCACTCCTCTCCTGTACATACTGCCCACATTATACCCTCGGCACTCCTCTCCTGTACATACTGCCCCCATTATACCCTTCGCACTCCTCTCCTGTACATACTGCCCCCATTATACCCTCGGCACTCCTCTCCTGTACATACTGCCCCCATTATACCCTCCACACTCCTCTCCTGTACATACTGCTCCCATTATACCCTCCGCACTTACCGCCTGAACATACTGCCCTATCATACCCTCCGCACTCCTCTCCTGTACATACTGCCCCCATCATACCCTCCGCACTTTCCTCCTGTACATACTGCCCCCATCATACCCTCTGCACTCCTCTCCTGTACATACTGCCCCCATCATACCCTCCGCACTTACCTCCTGAACATACTGCCCCATCATACCCTCCGCACTCCTCTCCTGTACATACTGTCCTCTCAGTTTCCCAGTAGGCAGAGGCTGTGTTGGCTGTGAGAGGAGCACTGACAGAGTAGCTGGAGAAGAGGAGCTGGAGCGGCTCCAGCCTGGCTGTGCGCTGCTTGTAGCCGCCACTCCTCCTCTGCATTTGTCAAGAAGAACTGGCTGCGATCGCGGGGACATGACCGCCCTCTCCCAGCATCCCGCCCATCTCCTCCTACCTCTGCTCTCTCTCCCCATCACTCTCTAGCAGTACATGGGGGAGAGAACAGAGGACAGTATTTCTCCCTCCCCTCCCTCCTGTAGTGCAAAGAATTATGGGCAATGTAGTCCGGAGGGGCGGGATTGCCTGGAGCTACAGACTGAGTGTAATGGTGAGGTGAGTTTCTGTTATAAAATGTTATAAAGTAATTTTTCTCCTTGACTGCTGGGCACTCACTAGATGGCACTGATAGGCTGCACTGATGGGCACTCATGAGATGACACTGATAGGTGGCACTGATTACAGGCTGCACTGATGAGGCGACACTAATGGGCACTGATGAGGCAGCACTGAAGGGCACTGAAGAGGTGGCACTGATGGGTACTGATGAGGTGGCACTTATGAAGCGGCACTGATGAGGTGGCACTGATGGACACTCATGAGGCAGCACTGATGGGCTTTCATGAGGCAGCACTGATAAGCTGCACTGATGGGCACTGTTGAGGCAGCACTAGTGAGGTGGCACTGATGGGCACTGATGAGGTGGCACTGATGAGGCTGCAATGATGAGGTTGCACTGGTTGAGGCAGCACTGATAGGCACTCATGAGGTGTCACTGATGGGTACTGACGAGGCTGCACTGATGGGCACTGATGAGGTGGCACTGATGGGCACTCATGAGGCAGCACTGATGAGGTGCCATGGATAGGCTGCACTGATGGGCACTCATGAGGCAGCACTAGTGGGCACTGTTAGGTGGCACTGATAGGCTGCACTGTTGTACACTGATAGGTGGCACTAATGGGCACTGCTAGGTGGCACTAATGAGCAATGACAGATGACACTGATGGGCACTGATAGGCAGCACTGATAGGTGGCACTGGAGTCAGTGCAAACGAATTGTCAAAGGATCTGTGGGAAAAGGTAGTTGAACTGTATAAAACAGGAAAGGGATATAAAAAGATATCCAGGGAATTAAGAATGTCAATCAGCAGTGTTCAAACTCTAATCAAGATGTGGAAAATGAGGGGTTCTGTTGAAACCAAACCACGGTCAGGCAGACCAAATAAGATTTCCGCCACAACTGTCAGGAAAATTGTTCGGGATGCAAAGAAAAACCCACAAATAACTTCAGGACTCTCTGAAAACATGTGGTGTGGCTGTTTCAAGATGCACAATAAGGAGGCACTTTAAGAAAGATGGGCTGCATGGTCAAGTCGCTAGAAGAAAGCCATTACTACACAAATGCCACAAAGTATCCTGCTTACAATACGCCAAACAGCACAGAGACAAGCCTCATACCTTCTGCCACAAAGTAATTTGGAGTGATGAGACCAAAATTTAGCTTTTTGGCCACAACCATAAACCTTACATTTGGAGAGGAGTCAACAAGGACTGTGAAACGCAGAGGTGGATCAATGATGTTTTGGGGATGTGTGAGCTACAAAGGCACAGGAAATTTGGTCAAAATTGATGGCAAGATGAATGCAGTAAGTTATCAAAAAACTACTGGAGGAACATTTGCATTCATCAGCCAGGAAGCTGCGCATGGGATGTACTTGGACATTCCAACATGACAATGATTCCAAACACAGGGCCAAGTCGAGCTGTCATTGGCTACAGCAAAATAAAGTGAAGGTTCTGGAGTGGCCATCTCAGTCTCCTGACCTCAATATCATTGAGCCACTCTGGGGAGATCCCAAAAGTGCAGTTCATGCAAAACAGCCCAAGAATTTCCAGGAACTGGAGGCTTTTTGCCAAGAGGAATGGGCAGTTTTACCATCTGAGAAGATAAAGAGCCTCATCCACAAATACCACAAAAAAATTCAAGCTGTCATTGATGTTAAAGGGAGCAATACACGGTATTAAGAACTGCGGTATGTAAACTTTTGATCAGGGTCATTTGGATAGTTTCTGTTGTCATTATGATATAAAAAGAGTAAATACAGTTGATTGATAATAAATAGCTTCAGCCAAACACTAACCATGAGTGAAAGAAATGTTTTGTGTTCTCATTCATATTCTCTGAAAAATGGCCGAGAAATCATAAATTCTGCCAGGGTATGTAAACTTATGAGCACAACTGTATATCATACAATCATTCCATAAACACATACCACGTACACTGCATAAAATCATTTGAGGAAAATATGCTTACAAAATAGTTTACTGTTTGCCAATAAAAAAAACAAAAACATGTCCACGGATTTCATTTTGAAAATCTGGTCACCTTATCTTGCAACCCAATATGTGAGTGGGAATCCTGTATGTTCACATAAGTCTGTCTCTTTCCTTGGGTACATACCCATTAGGTTGTGGCATCTGTTGCTGGGTAATGTGGATCATCTTTGTGAGGTGAGCATGTCCCATCTGTGAGATATGCCAAATAGGTGGTAGTGTATGTTGCTGGGTAATGGAGATTTTCTGTGTGTGAACGATAATGTCCTCCCCCTGAAGCATGTCTAATGTCTGCA
This sequence comes from Glandirana rugosa, assembly GCA_018402905.1. Lineage (NCBI taxonomy): Eukaryota > Metazoa > Chordata > Amphibia > Anura > Ranidae > Glandirana > Glandirana rugosa. Next base: position 54,202 of record BLSH010483927.1, on the reverse strand, counting down.
ACATGTACAGTTATATGCAAAAGTTTAGGAACCCCTGACAATTTCCATGATTGTCATTTATAAATATTTGGGTGTTTGGGTCAGCAATTTCATTTTGATCTATCAAATAACTGAAGAACACAGTAGTATTTCAGTAGTGAAATGAGGTTTATTGGATAAACAGAAAATGTGCAATATGCATCAAAATTAAATTAGACAGGTGCATAAATTTGGGCACCCCAACAGAAAAATCACATCAATATTTAGTAGAGTCTCCTTTAGCAGAAATAACAGCCTCTAGAGCAGTGGTTCTCAACTCCGGTCCTCGGGACCCCCCAACAGGCCAGGTTTGCAGGATAACTGAAAGACATCACAGGTGATATAATTTGCTGCTCAGTGATTGCAGTGTTCTAGTCTGCATTTCCCCAAGGTAATACTTAAAATCTGGCCTGTTGGTGGGTCCCGAGGACCGGAGTTGAGAACCACTGCTCTAGACGCTTCCTATAGCCTGTAATGAGTGTCTGGATTCTGGGTGAATGTATTTTGGACCATTCCTCCTTACAAAACATCTCCAGTTCAGTTAGGTTTGATGGTTGCCGAGCATGGACAGCCCGATTCAAATCACCCCACAGATGTTCAATGATATTCAGGTCAGGACTGGGATGGCTATTCCAGAACATTGTACTTGTTCCTATGCATAAATGCCCGAGTAGATTTTGAGCAGTGTTTTGGTTCGTTGTCTTGTTGAAATATCCAGCCCTGGCGTAACTTCAACTTTGTGACTGATTCCTCAACATTATTCTCAAGAATCTGCTGATATTGAGTGGAATCCATGCGACCCTCAACTTTAACCAGATTCCCAGTACTGGCACCGGCCACACAGCCCCACAGCATGATGGAACCTCCACCAAATTTTACTGTGGGTAGCAAGTGTTTTTCTTGGAAGGCTGTGTTCTTATGCCACCATGCATAACGCCCCTTGTTATGACCAAATAACTCAATCTCTGTCCAAATGTGTGTTTGCATACCTCAAGGGACTCCGTTTGTGGCGTGGGTGCAGAAAAGGCTTCTTTCCCACCACTCTCCCATACAGCTTCTCCCTGTGCAAAGTGCGCTGAATTGTTGAACAATGCACAGTGACACCATCTGCAGCAAGTTGATGTTGTAGGTCTTTGGAGGTGCTCTGTGGGCTGTTTTTGACCGTTCTCACCATCCTTCACCTTTGCCTCTCCAATATTTTATGTGGCTGCCACTTCTGGCCTTAACAAGAACTGTGCCTGTGGTCTTCCATTTCCTCACTATGTTCCTCACAGTGGACACTGACAGCTTATATCTCTGCGATAACTTTTGTAGCCTTCCCCTAAACCATAATGTAGAACAATCTTTGTTTTCAGGTCATTTGAGAGTTGTTTTGAGGCCCCCATGTTGCCACTCTTCAGAGGAGAGTCAAAGAGAACAACAACTTGCAATTGGCCACCTTAAATACCTTTCCCCATGATTGGATGCACCTGTCTATGAAGTTCAAGACTTAATGAGCTCACCAAACCCATTGTGTGTTCCAATGAATCAGTGCTAAGTAATTACAGGTATTCAAATCAACAAAATGACAAGGGTGCCAAAATTTATGCACCTGTCTAATTTCGTTTTGATGCATATTCCACATTTTCTGTTAATCCAATAAACCTCATTTCACTACTGAAATATTACTGTGTCCTTCAGTTATTTGATAGATCAAAATGAAATTGCTGATCCAAACATCCAAATATTTATAAATGACAATCACGGAAATTGTCAGGGGTTCCTAAACTTTTGCATACAACTGTATTGCTGAGCAATTCTAATGGTGATGGGCTGGATATGAAAAAAAAAATGCACAGCTTTTTAAAATGTCAAGGTTTTAGGATACTTTGTAGAATTAGAAATAAGCTCTGTCTGTTTTTGTTGCAACTTATATCCACCTCATTACCAGTGAGCACCACTGGCCTTAGTATATAGTTGTTTTCATGTATAGTTTAGATATAGATAGATATATAGTTACAGCAATTATGTTTCTATATCCCAGTCTACTTTGGTATCAATCCCTTTCTAAATGCAGAAACCCACAACGGGTAGAAAATGGGGGAAAAGGGACTTTGTAATACCCAAAAGATATCAGAAATGTGTATAACATTAAAATAAAATATAATTGTCAAGTCACCTGATGGCAGGTGACAGGCGCACACCGATGGGGTTAGGAGCACACCGCTAAGGTTGTAGACCCTTAGCTGACTGCTGCTAATGAAGCTCTGGGTGCTTCAGGAAAGTAGGTCCACTGGAGCACTGACACAGATTACACAGGGAGCTAGAGCATAGGTTTCCCCAGGGCGCAGAGTCTAAGAGCCAGCAGGTTTTCACCAGAGCCTCTGATGGTGAGGATGGACTTGGCTGCAACTGACTCCAGGTGACACCCCCGGGGTCTCACAGCTCATGCTTGTGGCTTGCTACTGGTGGATAGAGAGGAAGCAGCAGTGCAGGACAACAAGGGATAGTCAGTAGGATAGCCAAGGGTCAGGGCAACGAGCAGACAGGGACAGACAGGAGAGCACGCCAAGATTGGGATAACAAGCAGACAGGAATAGTCAAGAACAAGCCAAGGTCGGGGTATCAGCAGACAGGAATAGTCAAAGAACAAGCCAAGGCCGGTAAACGGAATCAGACAAAGGGCACACGGCAGGAACCACACACACAGGAAGCCTAATACACAACATTTATCGGCAGCGCTGGCTTGCACTGCATGGTGTTATAAAATTTTCCTAATTAGAGGCTGGGCTGGAGCTCTGTTGAGGGAATATTGCTTAACCACTTGCCGACCACCGACCGGTGACAAAGTGGCTGGATATCGCAAACCGCCCTCACGTGTGTGACCCGGGGGGGCCAGGGAGCAGGTAGGGCGGACTCCATTGCCGCCGGCTACCCGCGATGGCCCCCCGCAGTGAAAGAATGGAGGTCCGTGTATGTAAACACGGATCTCCATTCTCATAGAGGGGGAAGGGCTGTGATCACAGGCTTCCTGTATATGGAAGCCGCGATCCCTCCCCCTGCCAGCCCAGCCCACATACAGTTAGAACACACTGAGGGAACACATTTAACCCTTAGAGCGCCCCCTCCAGGTTAACCCCTTCACTGCCAATAGCATTTACACAGTAATCAGTGCATTTTTTATAGAACTGATCACTGTATAAATACCAATGGTGCCAAAAAATTGTCAAAATGGGCCGACATGTCCGCTGTAATATCGCAGTACCGCTAAAAATTGCAGATCGCCGCCATTACTAGTAAAAAATTAAAAAAAAAACAGAAATGAGTTCTCAACATCCATAAACTTGGCAATTTTTGCGCAAACCAATCATTAAACGCCGATTTGGGTTTTTTTTATAACAAGAATATAAATCGGCCAAAACCAATGAAAAAAAATGTTTTTTTATATTTTTTTGGATTTGTATTTTAGCAAAAAGTTAGAAATTTGTTTTTGTTTTTTTTTGCAAAATTATTGCTCTTCTTTTGTTTATAGCGGTGATTGATCAGAAATGAAGCAAAGGGGATCAAATACCACCAAAAGAAAGCTCTATTTGTGGGAAAAAAAGGATGCAAATTGTGTTTGGGTACAACGTCGCACGACCACGCAATTGTCAGTTAAAGCGACACAGTGCCGAATCACAAAAAGTGCTCTGGTCCTAAAGTGTGAAATCCTTCCGGGACTGAAGTGGTTAAGCACACAGGTGAGAGGTGCACAGTCTCTAAGCTGAACACAAGCAGAGAGGTATGCAGACAGACAGATACTTGACAACTATGTCAAGGCAGGTGAGCGCCGCCAGGATGTGAGACTCTGATCCTGCTTTCATCCTTCTTGTATTCTGGGCTTCTGTTTTCTCCACCCGGCCGTTCTAACTCGCCATCCTGGGCTCTAAGAGATCCTTTGGCACACCGTGGGTTCCCCCGCTGTCCTCAGACAAGCTCTGTTCGTCCTGCAGCACGGCACACACTCCCTGCTTTCTTCCTCTGCAGCGGCCATTTTGGACACGAGGCAGAGGCATTAAACCATGTGGGTCGGCACACAGACTGCTGCGGAGCCAGGGGATCCAGCTGGATCTACTTCCGCAGATATCCTGGAGGCTATCGGCTCATGCAAGGACACGCTGAAGGGCAAAATAGACTATCTGACAATGGATGTCAGCTCTATCCGCCACGATTTTGACAAATTCAGATCCCGGGTCTCTGAGGCGGAGGATCGCATATCACACTTAGAGGACTCTACCAGGTCTGTTTCCCGTGATCTTCATGCTCCCCAAGTGCAGGTGAAAGCACCTCAAGAAAGTGCAATAGATACTAGAAATCGTCTCCGGCGTAACAATAAACGTATCCTGGGCCTGCCCAAGACAGCGGAGGGCCCCAGGCCTGCTGAGTTTGCAGAAGATTCCTTATTGAGCTCCTGGATCTGTGGTCAAGAGGGCACACCGCCTATCCCTGGGGCACCTGCTAGACCCTTTATGCTCAAACTTCTCAACTACCGAGATTGTGACTGTATTCTTGCAGCTGCCCATGCAAAGCAGGACCTGCGCTACTAAAATGCCAAGATCATTCTTTTACCAGACTATTCAGTCCAGCAGTGTCAACGTACCTTCATTGAGGTTTGGAAACGGCTCAGAAAGCAAGGCCTCAAGTTCAGCCTACTATATCTGAGCAAGCTCCGTGTGGTTGATGGTGACAGAGCTTGCTTCTTCGAATCCCCTGAGGCGGCGGTGACTTGGCTTGATAGTCACTGCTAGAAGAATCACATGTACTTATTCACTACACTGTTCGATGGAGGCCAGATTACAGCAGATTACACAAAGTATTGTTGCCTCCGGGCTCTACAAGATCCCCCCCCCCTTATTTTTGTCCCTGTTTTGGGAATTGTTACATCAGGCTGCATGCTTTTTAATTCACCTTAATATTATAGTCCTTCTCCTACAAGTACATCTGGACGGGTTGGAATCTCACCCTGACTTCATGTTGAAGCCCCCAGTTTGGAGCGGGATTGCCCATGACTATATTAATGCTGGTAAAATGTTTTCTCTTTTTCTCCTTCTCCTTGGAGCCACAGCTTCTTTTTTTTTTTTTTAAACTGTAGTTTATTGTCAGTTTCATCACATCACATTAACATCTTTGACAAAGGTTTATAAGATATGAAAATAGTGTTTCATCTAACATTTCTTGTACAGAATATAGAGGTAATCATTGTACAGTTATCGCTGTCAACTACTTTTACATGTGCAGAAACATGTTTTTAGCAAAATATCTGTTAACGTCAACCAAAACTGTAGAGACAGTACAAAATTTAACATATTGACATACACCATCGGAGCACCACGTTACACAGTGGTTCGTAGGGATCTTCCCCTCAGCACCCATTCCGCACCCCCTCAAATTACATCATACCCTTCGCACATCGGTCCCAGAGCCCAGCACCTCAGTCGTTTAGGGTTTCGCAAGTGTCGGAAGTTTCATTCCATTGTCCCCAGATTTTCTCAAATTTATTAGGACAGCCTCTAACTTCATATGTAAGTTTATAAACTGATAGGACTTGATTTATCAGGTTTTTCCAGGCATCTATCTGTATGGGTGTAGTACGGACCCACTGCAATACCACCGTTTTTCCTTGCATAGAATAAAAGGAAACGTAGGAACTGTTTCTGATATGTGCCCAGTTGAATATCTTCAAAGACTGACAATATACACCACTTTGGGCTGCAGATATTCGGCAGCCCAAAGTTGTGGGCCACAAAGTGTGTTACCTGCGACCAAAACGGTCGAATCTTTTCACATTCCCAAAGCATGTGAAGCAGCGTGCCTGTGTCTTTGTTACACTTGTGGCAAACTGGATCACTGCGCCTGCGCATGCGAAAGAGATGCCACGGAGTGTAATATATTCTGTGGAAGATGCGTAACTGTATCATACGATCCCTAGCTGAGATCGCAGTGATAAAATATACATCCATAAGTTCTTCCCAATTTTCCTCAGTAAGATCAGGGATATCTTTTGTCCATTGATTTCGCAAAGACTGCAGGCGAGCATGATCTCTCTGCCCCAGCAGTTTGTAGTATGAGATCAGGCCTGCATGTTCGGGTTGCAGAAGTGCCCTCTCTAACTCAGAATTTTGGAATTGTACCCCTCGAAGCCCGAGTTGTACCATAGCTGCATGTTTTAGTTGTATACATCGGAAGTACCATGTCCGCGGTATCCCCAGCTCCTGTCTCAATAGAGAAAAATCTTTAAATTGTCCCTGATCATATAATTGATGTATATATTTTAGTCCTTTTTTTGCCCATATTCGGGCTTCTGGAATAGTTTGGAAATTAGGGAGTATAGGGTTGAACCAGATAGGGTGGTTTGGTGAAACAGTAGTAGGTTCCTCCGCAAGCAGGGTGAGACAATCATTATAAATTTTGAGAGAGGCTTGTAGGATTTCGCACCCATCTACATCGGGAGTGACCCTGCGGTATATTAGATTTACTAGAGTTTCGTATGAGCAGAGTATAGCTGCTTCAGCCATTGTAGCAGCGTTATCCAGATTCGGGAACAGCCACCAATGTATGTGAACTAACTGTGCTGAAAAATAGTATCGTCTGAGGTCTGGTAAAGCTAAGCACCCTTGCAATGTAGGCAGTTGCAGTGTTCCAAGTGCAATTCTCGGATTTTTGGGATACCAGAGAAAAGTTGTCAGGTGAGAATTAATGTCCTGAAAAAGTTTCTTAGGGATATACACTGGGCTATTAGCCAAAATATATAGGAATTTAGGTAAAAATACCATCTTAAAAAGGTTCACTCTGCCCATCAATGTAAGCGGCAGTCTTGTCCAAGTGTTCAACTTATTTTTAAACAATGTCATGCATGGTAGGAGGTTATTAGGTATAAAATTAGTGATAGGCAGCTGTACTTCAATACCTAAGTATTTGAATGAGGTTACTGTTTTTAGGGGACAATCTAGCGGTATATTATTCTGAAGGTCTGGGTCCACAAGAAACAGGTTGGACTTAGTCCAGTTCACTCTGAAGCCTGAAAAATGTCCAAACTCAGTGAGAAGGTGAAGGGTGGTTGTTATCATGTTCTTCGGATTGGAGAGGTAGAGCAGGAGGTCATCTGCATAAAGTGAGATACGTTCCTCCACAGCTCCAATCCGAATGCCCTGGTACCGCTAACGCAAATAGTAAGGGGGAGAGGGGACACCCCTGTCTGGTTCCCCGATGTATAGTAAAGGATTTAGAAATATTTCCGTTAATTCTAATACGCGCCAGGGGTTGATTATATAGGATACGGATCCATGTAAGTAGGTTGTTGCCAAAACCGAAACGTTCAAGGACATATTGCAGGTAGGGCCACTCCACAGAGTCAAATGCTTTATGAGCATCTATAGATACCACTGCCCTAGGTACTTGTGCGGTATTGGGCGATTGCATAACGATAAAAAGTCTGCGTATATTAGAGTATGTAGATCTTCCTGGAATGAACCCTGTTTGGTCCGCAGTCACCAGGTGTGTTATCACCCGATTGATGCGGGTAGCCAGGATTTTGGATATGACCTTCAGATCCGTATTTATTAACGAGATTGGCCTGTAAGATTCACAGTAAAGTGGGTCTTTATTAGGTTTGGGTATGAGTACTATCAGCGCTTCACGCATAGACACAGATAAGCTTTTTTGCTCAAAGATTGTAGAATATAATTGATGTAGCCTAGGGATCAGGGCCTCACTGTGTGTTAGATACCATTCAATTGGAAACCCGTCAGGTCCCGGGGTTTTATGTTTTGGAAAAGCCTTCAGAGCAGCGTCTATTTCTTCAATGGAAATAGGGGCCTCCAATGCTATTCTTTGTTCATCTGTGAGCATGGGTAAGTCTATCTTATCCACAAACTCATACAGCTCAGGCGGAGTGTAGTCTGCTTGGGATTTGTATAAGTCACTATAAAATTGTAGGAATGCCTTTGTTATCCCATCTTGTGTGGATTGGAGACAATTGGAGGTGTCATAAATGTTAGATATAGTAATGGGTTCCGGTATGGGTTTGGCAAGAAAGGCTAAGAGCTTTCCATTTTTATCGCCATCATCAAAGATTCTCTGGTGCTGGTATAAAAGGTTTTTTTTACTTTTGGCCATCAGGGCCAGTGTGTATGCTCTCTGTGCTTCTACTCTCTGTTGGTAATGGGTAGATGAGGGGTCTCTAACGTATTGTTCCTCAGCCTCTCTTAATTTCTTTGCCAATTCGGCCTCCTGTTTACCTACCGACTTTTTAAATTCAAATACTCCCGCCATATAGGTTCCCCTCATTACTGCCTTGAATGCGTCCCATGCTACTAGCTCTGAGGTGCTCTGCTGGTTCTCTGACCAATATTTAGGGATAGTTTCCGCACATTTATATAGGACCATTGGTTCTGTCAGCCAATAGGGGCTCATTCTCCACACTTGGCTCTCCCCAGGTCTAGTCACTCTCAGGGCGAGTTCTAAAGGTGAGATGTCAGATATTGCTCTGGGTAGGTATGCAATTCTCTCCACGCAAGCCAGAAGGTCAGCGGAGAGAAAAAACATATCTAATTGAGAAAGGGATTTGTATGTTTCCGAGGAGCATGAGAACTCCCTTTTATCAGGGAACTTCCAGCGCCATACCTCTGTTAATTCGAATGTTGTGGCCCAATCTTTCAAAGCGTGGGGTTGCGGTCTATTGCAATGCAATCTGTCTAACACTGGGTCCATGACCATGTTGAAATCTCCTCCAACAATAAGATTGCCTTGTACCATAGGAAGTATATTCATTATACTATCATTCAATCTCTGTATATCAAACGGTGGAGGGATATATACATTCACCACAGTATATAGCGTTTCAAGATACTTGAAAATCAAAGCCACATCCCTGTGGGTCCGTACGCACCTCCACCACCTGTATAGGCAGAGACTTCAGAACCAATATAGATACACCCCTAGAATAGGTTGTGTATGTGGCATGAAAAGCATGTGCGACCTGTGGTCTCTTCAGCGCCATGACCCCAGCCCCAACCAGGCGGGTCTCTTGCAGGAGAATAATTTTGGGCTTTTGTTTTTTTAAGTATGCAAATACCAGAGACCGCTTAAACCTAGAGTTTAGGCCTCGGACATTCCATGTCAGGCACCTGAGACCCATCTGGAGAGGCGAGGACATGTTACCAAAGGGATCAAGTGTGGGGGTGAGGGAGCCCAAGGGGCGCCCAGGGTCCCAACCATATTAATAACATAAGATAATACCATTCTGTTAATGCTCCGAAGATGTAATTATCTGTCAATTGGTGTGTGTAATCATTGGAAAAGCCCATATCTAAAGTGTAACTTTGTTCCCAACTCAGTCCCCCCCTTCCCTCCCCTCCTCCCTGCTCATTGTCCCCAACTGTAATGAGCTTGTGTCCCAAAACCGTAAACAAAACAAAAGTAGTGACCATAACTGGTCTATTAGGTATGCTCTACTAGTCAGTTTCGAGCACTAAAGACACCTGAAAAGGATCTAGTGAGTCAGATGTAGTATACTTTTACCAGGTGAGTCTCACTCTTTGGGTGGTCTTCACAGCATTCATGCCCATCAGGATCAGTCCTGCTTCCCAAACCAACAGTTCCACACAGGATTTTCGGATAAGGAAATGTGTCAGAGAGTACAGGTTCTTTCCAATTGCAGCAGCATAGGAAACACAATAATCTCTGGGTAATATTCCAGATATAAATTCTGATTTTCGGTATTAGCTCAGTTTCCCATCGTAGGGTCACAACAGCACTGATTGGCTGTGCCGCAGAATTGTCCGTTTAGAGAGCCTGAGCGACAGCAGGGCTGTGTAAACAGTCGCTATCCCAGGGTATCCAACCAGCGGGAAGCTTCTGCAGGTTAGAGGAAGAATTGAGCTTTGCCATCACTTATCACTCTCAGTTTGGCTGGGTATAACATGCTGTAGTTCAGCTGTTTGTCACGTAATCGTTGTTTGACCGCAGTAAACGCAGTTCTTTGTTTTTGGGTGGCCGCAGAGTAGTCAGGAAATATGGATATTCGAGATTCATTGTATTTAAGCTCTTGCAGGTTGCGTGCAGTGCGTAGGACAGTCTCCTTGTCTCTGAAGTGTAGTCATTTCGCCAGCAGGAGTCTCGGAGGACTTCCTGGTGGCAATGGTTTCATCGGCACCCTATGTGCTCTCTCAATAGCAAACAGCGGAGAAAAAGTGTCAGGGCCCATTGTGGATTTCAGCCAATTTTCCAGGAAGATCTCAGGCTCTTTACCTTCAGTTCCCTCTGGGAAGCCTATAAAATGCAAATTGTTTCTGCGCATGTGGTCCTCCAGGTCCCCCAATTTAGCAGTGTGATCCTTTAAATCTTGAGAATGAGATCGTAAATCATCTGTCATAGGGTGCAAAGCATCCTCAATATCACTAATCCGTTGCTCTGCCGTAGAGATTCTGGAGCGCATTTTCTGCATCTCATGCTTAACAATAGAAATGTCCACCTTCACAGTATCAATCTGTGCTGCCAGGCTGGCTTGGCAAGTCTGGATGGTGTCCATTAAATGCCTCATGGTGGGCTCAGCCCGATCCCGGGTCTCTTCTGCATAGTCCCCCTCCGTACCTTGAATAGGGATGCCTCCATTTCCTTCACCTTGCTCCCAGGGCCCCGCGTCTTCCCATGGGTCGGGGTCCTCCCTTCTTGCCGGGGCCTTCTGGCTCAGGGGACGGGAGGCTTGGGGTGCATTGTGGAAATGCTCTCTAATAGTGGTGGGTGGCTTATGCTTCACTACTGGCTGCTTCGTTTTGGGGGTCGGGATGCGGGACTCACCGGTTGCTGATGCCTGTGGCTAGTCTCTGGGCGGCTTTCCACGCGGCGGAGAGGAGCCGGCGCCATCTTTGGATCGGCTTGCGGCCTGTGAGGGAGAACCCTCCCCAGCTTGTGTGAGCCCGGCCGGTCCGATTTTAACCTTTTCAGCTTGTGCTCTTTAATGCTAGGAACGAGCCCGTTCAGTCGGTGTGAGACTCAAAGCAGGATGATGTCAGGATCTGTGTGTAAGGCTGGCGGTGTCGAGAGAGCTCTGGCTAAGTGCTGCTTACATGTCCGCCGCTTGGCCATGCCCTGAGCCACAGCTTCTTAATGATTACTTCTGGCACCTACAGCTGCTGGTGCACCCCATGATTTTCACCTGACAGTTGAGACTATCTCTCTTCCCTAACGACACATTGGGGCATTGTATAGGCCGGTTCCAATTCCCCCCACTATTTTTTTTCTTTTTCTGGGGGAGATAGGTATCAGCAGGATAAGCACGCTGTGCTTGGGAAAAATTATCGTTTGTGTTTGCTTTTGTTTCATGTTTATGATTCTTACTACTGGGACCACTGACCTATCCTGCTGTACTGCTGTTGTTCTCTTGCGGTCTCAAGTGCTCCTTTATCTTCCACCCCAATAGCTATGGCATTACGTGACTGTGAGACTCTCATGGAACGTATGGGTCCTCAACTCTAAATTTAAGAGAGCACTCCTCTTCCGATATGTAAAAACCTATAACCCCCATATAATATATATATTTTGCAGGAGACACATTTGATGGGCAGTAAGGTGATGACCCTCAAGTACCCATGGGTCCAAAAAGCATTCCATGCTTCTTATTCGAACTACTCCAGGGGAGTTTCGATACTGCTGAGAAAATCATAACTTTGTGTGATTGAGGCCGTTTATCCAGACCCTCAGGGGTAATACTTTATACTTGTACTATCAATTTGGCATCAACGTGATGTCTTTGTTGGGCTGTATATACCTCCACCTTTTGACGCTGCTTTACTATATATGATTCTGGAGAGGATCACCCCCTATTACCCTGCTAAATTGTTCCTGATGGGAGATTTTAATGCGGTCCTCTCACTGAACGGACAAACCCATTCCCCCAAGTCCTTTACAGGGGACCTACCACAATGGGCTCAATTGGCTGGGCTCACAGAGGTTTGGAGATGGAAGAATCCAGTCACTAGGACCTACTCCTGTTTTTCCACCTCCTACAAAACCTCCTCTAGGACACATCACGCTTTTGCCAATCCCTCTATGCTGGCATATGTTGTGAAGGCGACTTACTTACCGAGTGGTCTATGGGACCACCTCGCTCCGCAGTGGGTCCCTGTGGCACTTGGGGGCTAACTGGATCTCGCATTCGGACATCTCTGAACAAACCCCCCAATTTCAAAGAAATACTAGGAAACTAATTCAGGATCATCCTTTCCAGAAACCGTTTGGGATGCCTTTAAGGCATTCACAAGGGGGCCTTATATTTCTGCCATTAAAGCTGTGAAAATGAAATTGATTACATCTACGATACAGCTACAGTCTGATTTCACAGATCACTCTGATAGGTACAATCTAGACCCTTCGGAGTCTAATTTTGATAACCTACAGACTTCCAGAAAAGAGCTACATTTACATATGGACGAAATCACAAGGTTGGGAATCAAACTCTAAACAGCACTTTTTTGAACAGGGTGATAAGAATGGCAGATTGTTGGCGATGTTGTCACAGCATGACGCTGCCCTCATGGTGGTCTCTGAGATTGTCTCTCCCACAGAGGCCATTACCACCCCCATGGGTATTTTCCAAGAATTTCATCACAATTACCAACTTCTATATAGCTCCACATTCCCATCCAATTTCAACCCCACATTCATGGCCTCCCTTTTGGGTCCCATAGCTTTGGGCTGGCTCTCGGACGAAGAATGTTGGTGAGACTGATTACTTCTGAAGAGGTCCTGGCATTGTAGGTAAATCACCTGGTCCAGATGGCCTTCCCACAGAGTTCTATAAAGCTCATGGCAAGTTGTTAGCCCCGCTTCTCTGTATACACAATGTTTGGCTAACGGAGCCCTTCCTCCGCGCATGTGATCCTCATTTATAAACCCTGGAAAGACCCTACTTCCTACGCCTTATATAGGCCCATTGCGCTTCTCAATAATGATCTTAAAATATTAACTAAACTGCTCACCAATAGAATTAATCCCTTGCTTCCCTCAATTATTGACCCGGATCAGACTGGGTTTATGACCCATAAGTCCACAGACATTAATCTCCATAGACTCTTCACGAACATTCACGCCAAACACGATAATCAGGGCACTAGAACAATTGCCTCTCTTGACATTGAGAAGGCTTTTGACACAGTGGAGTGGCCTTTCCTGTGGGAGACTCTTAGACGAATGGGATTACCACTCGTCTTCATTGATTGGCTGCGGACAATATATCGCTCTCCAACGGTTGCCATTCGCCTGAGGGGCCTTTGGCTCCCCTGTTTCATTTGTCTAGGGGTACCAGACAGGACTGCCCTCTCTCTCCAGCCCTCTTTGCCATTGACATGGAACCTGTGGTGGAGGCTTGCAAAACATCCCCCCACATCAAGGGCTTAAGGGTGGCGTGGCTGGAGGAGAGGGTAACCTTGTACGCAGATGACCTGCTGTTATGCCTTAATGATGCTGGCCCCTCTTTGGGAGGTGCGCTAAGGGTCCTGAACTCCTTCTTGGAGGTGACCGGATTCAAGGTGAATTGGACGAAGTATTTATTATTTGCTATTGATCCAGCTGCTAGCAACGATGTGCTGCCAGATCTTCCCTTACAGTGGGTAACCAAATTTACTTACCTAATGGTGAGAGTTTCCCGTGAGATTACCACATACATTCCCTTGAATCTAATCCCCGTGGTGGGGTCCGTGAAGACTAAACTGAAAGCATGGGAGAACCTCCCTCTATCTCTGTTAGGTTGTGTCAACCTATTAAAGAAAATCCTCCCAAAATGTAATTACCTGTCTCAAAATTCTCCACAGTGGATCCCTAAGTCCTTTTTTAAGCAATTACACGGAATGTTCTCTTCCTTTCTTTGGGGCCAACATCCTCCTAGATTTAAGCTATCTACCTTGATGTGACCCACCTTGCAAGGCGGCCTAGCGCTACCTGATTGTCACAGGTACGTTATTGCCATGCAATTGGTTACTGCCGCCTGGTGGCTGACCCCAGATATGTCTAACTCATCAACAATTTTGGAAGCGGCCGCAGTAGAACTATGGGCAAAACTTTTTTTTCATTTTGGATAGAGTAAGGGAAGGTTATAACTGATGTCAGATTTCTTTTTCGCCATCTCTGTCCCATTGCAGAGATTTCCCTTCACTTCCCGTCCCATAGCCAAACAGGAAGTGAGAGGATATCTCTGCAAATTAAAGGCATTTTTTGGGGACCCCAGCTCACCAGAACTAGTGTCCCCATTGGAAGATTTCCCATCTATTACTTTTCTGGGGACAACCCAAAATTTGGGGTTTTCTTTTTACTTTCACTTTCAATGATAATGATAAACAGGACAAATAGAGAGGCTGAGTCTTCCTGATGGGGACACAGACAGCAATAAAAACTAACAGGGGCTCTAATCCCTCTCCACTCTGTCCAAATCTTAAAAATACAATTTTTTGCCTTTAGTTATACTTTAAGCTCTGCGATTTCCCCGAACTTTCCCTTGTGGAAGAACCCTACATTGCCTTACTTTTATAACCTTCCGGACCCATAGTCTGGACCAAATTCAATATCAAAAGAGTGCAAGATGTTATGACAGATCTTTCATTACGTCCCCTGGAAAATGTTATCACTAATCATAATGTTCCCTCTTCATACCTCTTCCGCTATATACAGCTCTCCCATGCTTTCAGGAGTCAATTCCCCTTTGGCGAGATGCAGATGGTCTCCTCGGACCTTGAAAGACTCTTACGACATGACTGTAGGGAGAAACCCACCTCTATATTATATGCCCACCTTCTCAGAGTTTGTACCCCTGACCTGACGGGGCTTCATCAGCGCTGGTCCTAAGAGACTGATTTATACAATTCAAAATTGTCCATAGGACCCACCTTACTCCCTACAGCCTCAGTAAGATGGGGTCTGCTCATTCCTTGGAGTGCTGGCGCTGTGGCCACAGTCCAGGGGATTTTATCCATATCTTCTGGTCCTGCCCGGGCATTAATGTCTAAACTGCTGGCAACAAAAGTGAGTACACCCCTAAGTGAAAATGTCCAAATTGGGCCCAATTAGCCATTTTACCTCCCCAATGTCATGCGACTCATTAGTGTTATAAGGTCTCAGCTGTGAATGGGGAGCAGGTGTATTGAATTTGGTGTTATAGCTCTCACTCTCTCATACTGGTCACTGAAAATTCAACATGCCACCTCATGGCAAATAACTCTCTGAGGATCTGAAAAAAAGAATTGTTGCTCTACATAAAGATGGCCTAGGCTATAAGAAGATTGCCAAGACCCTGAAACTGAGCTGCAGCACGCTGGCCAAGACCATACAGAGGTTTAACAGGACAGGTTCCACTCAGAACAGGCCTTGCCATGGTTGACCAAAGAAGTTGAGTGCACGTGCTCAGCATCATATCCAGAGGTTGTCTTTGGGAAATAGACATATGAGTGCAGCCAGCATTGCTGCAGAGGTTGAAGGGGTGGGGGGGTCAGTCTGTCAGTGCTCAGACCATACGCCGCACCCTGCATCAAATTGGTTTGCATGGCTGTCTTCCCAGAAGGAAGCCTCTTCTAAAGATGATGCACAAGAAAGCCTGCAAACAGTTTGCTGAAGACAAGCAGACTAAGGACATGGATTGTATTTTGTAGAGAATACTGTGCTAAGAATTGCAAAAAGAAAGGTGGCTGCTAACCCAACAACTAAGCAAAATTGTGTACGATATATTGATATTAAATGTGTAGCGCTCTGCTTAATTAATGAATATCAAAGGAAGCATGCTTAGCCAAGGGGAACCTTCCTCCGTGATTATATCAGATAAACCTGATTATCCAATATTTATATTGTCACACAATAAAGTGCAAAAATATTAATAACAATAAATAGGGACATACAAAAAACAATAAAGTCCCCAAAAAATTTTCTTCAAATAGAAATGTGCAAGATTGCAAAAGTGCAAAACGTGCATAAAGTACTGAAATACAAAAAAGAAATTGTATGAAGAACCAATACAATTCCTGGGTGATCAGGATCTACAGTTTAGGGTAAAGCACACAGCAAGCAGACACTGGTTACAGTGAAATCCGTCACAAAGAAATGATTGCGTTTACCAGAGAAATGCTATATTTAAGCATGGGTATAACATCCAGTAGAGGGATCATGTCAGCAGGAAGAGGTCATCTCTTTATTCCACACGTCCATTGAATACACCTTGGGGCCAGTGCTGCTGGTGGACTCCCGGATGGTAGATGGCACTACAACCAGACAGGATTGTCCTCCCTGCATAGATCTCCAAATTTACTCCATGGGGCATGTAATAATAAGTGTAAAACCATTTCATATAGTAAATTTATTAAAAGTAGTGCACTTACATTTGCCAAATGAAAACAAGCTCAAAGTATTGCCAGCAGTTAGGAGAAACGCAACAGCAAGATGGTGGCACGGCGTGCGGTCCACGCCTCAATGTCAATTAATTGAATAGCATCATGCCTCAGTTTGGAAGGCCCAAACTAAGCCCGGCCCTCGACCCCGTCTATGTCAGAGAGGGCTTGACTGAAGAGACACGGCGACAGCGTAAGCTAGCACACCGTGCCCCTTGACAATTATACAGCGGAGCCAAGCCTCAATGTGGATATGAACCCGCGCATGCGTCTATATGGTGGCATCGCCGATGTAAACAAATGCATTCAAATTAGAAGGTCTATAATGTGGGATTTTATCATATAGTGAAAATAAAATGAATCGAATTCCACTATTACCAACTAACTTACTACTTAGGACGTACATCCACATTAATGTCTGGCAGGAAAAATACCTTATAAAAAACTCTGCGTGTGTCATAAAAAAATCACAAGCAAGTAGTGTTGAGCGAACCCGGACTGTAACGTTCGGGTCCGTACCGAACTTTAGGGTGTCCGTGGCACGGACCCGGACCCGGACATTTCAAAAATCGTTCGGGTTCGGCCTGGGCTTGCAATGTCAGGCCCAAGCGAGTTGTGATGAACGAACACTAAAAAAATACTGTGTGCGTCTCAAAAAATATTCCATAAAAAGGACGGTCTGTAATTACACCTACATGCAGGATTCATCATTCAATCAACCATTATCACCTTAAGCTAAGTAAAATAAAAGTGATATACTATTTTAGGGTGTAATATCTGGAAGATTAAACTTACGTAAACAAATGTAGCCGCTACGGTGGTATATCTGCGTACGCGCCCAAGTATAGGTGTAACTCCGAACCGAGGCGACATATTAACAGTTCCCCGTGCCACACGATCGAATGCGACAGCGGCACAGAGAAGTCAGTTCGG
>BLSH010483927.1:1145-11997 GCA_018402905.1 Glandirana rugosa | reverse complement strand
AAATACAGCTTTAAACTTCTCCACAACAGTATCTCGGACCTGCCTGGTGTGTTCCTTGTTCTTCATGATGCTCTCTGTGCTTTAAACGGACCTCTGAGACTATCACAGTGCAGGTGCATTTATATGGAGACTTGATTACACACAGGTGGATTCTATTTATCATCATTAGTCATTGAGGTCAACATTGGATCATTCAGAGATCCTCACTGAACTTCTGGAGAGAGTTTGCTGCACTGAAAGTAAAGGGGCTGAATAATTTTGCACGCCCAATTTTTCAGTTTTTTATTTGCTAAAAAAGTTTGAAATATCCAATAAATTTTGTTCCACTTCATGATTGTGTCCCACTTGTTGTTGATTCTTCACAAAAAAATTACAGTTTTATATCTTTATGTTTGAAGCCTGAAATGTGGCAAAAGGTCGCAAAGTTCAAAGGGGGCCGAGTACTTTCGCAAGGCACTGTATTTACCAAAATGTGAGGGTTGTACTCATTTTTGTGAGATACTGTATGTGCACCAAACCACATTTGCATAGGAAGCACAATTGCGCACACTTTCGCGCCTGCCATTAGCAAGCGCAGACAATGTAATTCTCTATATTTTAACCTAAATACTCTGAATAATTTGACTGCAGGTTAACATCTTCTATTAAAAACTTAAAATATATGCAGACAATCTTGTTTACACAATCTCTTTCCAGAGCACGTAGATCTATCTTACAATTATTCAAGCCTTTTGCACCCTCTTACAGCTCACTCCACTGCACATGCACATTCAGGGCCAACATCAGGGGGGTACAGGGAATACTTCTGTACGGGGCCGAGTGTCTCAAGGGGCCCGGCACCGGGCCCCGCTCCCCTCGCATGAAAAAAGCTGTCACCTGAGCTGTGCTGAGAGCTGAGGCAGAGGGGGGCACCGGGACAGCCCATACTGTTGTCCCCAGGCTGCTGTAGTTAAGGATGAAGGTGGGCAGCGGCAGAGAGCAGACTGGGTACCACGATCTGTACAATTCTTTCCCCAGCCCAGCGGACTCTTTCCTCACTTTCGGGTGCCGGAAGGTGCGCAGTGATCCACCGTATCACAAGTACATGACAGTTCCCTTCTCTTCTATATCAATCTGCCAGGCAGATGGGAACTGTCATGTACTTGTGATATGGCGGATCACTGCGCACCGCCCGGCACCCGAAAGTGAGGAAAGAGTCCGCTGGGGTGGGGAAAGTTTTTTCTTTTAATTGTACAGATTGCGGCGCCCAGTGGGACATCAATATGGGCTGTCCCCAACCCCCCCCCCCATGGCACCCCCTTCTGCCTCAGCATGCGGCACAGTTGAGTGTTTTATTCATGTGAGGGGAGGCGGGCCTAGCGCCAGCCACCATCAGCCAGACTCTGGTCCCAGGAGCAGTAGCCAGGGCCCAGCAGCCAGACCCCAGCCCCAGGACCAGTAGCCAGGGCCCCAGCAGCCCAGACACCCGGCCCCAGGACCAGTAGCCAGGGCCCAGCAGCCAGACCCCAGCCCCAGACTATATATATATATATATATATATACACAGTATATACACAAGGGGACATTTTAACCACTTCCCAACCGCGTGCTGCATATTTACTGCTGCAGTGTGGCGCTGTCCCGCGAATCAGCGTATATAAGCGGGGATTTGCATGTGCGCAGCTAGCGGGCGCGCTCTGGTGCCCGTCGCACTCTGCAGGAGTGTGCCCGCGGTTCGGGCGGACCCGATGTTCGCCGGCAAGCCACGATGACCTGCCAAAGAACACGCCAGTTTCCCGCTCTGTCAGTGGGCATGTATGAGAACTACTGATCCCTGTGGCTGGGATCAGTTAGATATCTTATGCTCATGGTAGCCCAGCCCCCTCACAGTTAGAACACGCCTAGGGAACACAGTTAACCCCTAGATCTCCCCTACAGGTTAACCCCTTCACTGCCAATGACATTTATACAGTAATCAGTAGATATTTAAATTTCTGATTGCTGTATAAATGTCATTGGTCACAAAAAAGTGTCAAAAATGTCCGACATGTCCGCCCCAATATCAAAGTCCCGATAAAAATTGCAGATCGGCAGAAATTAATTCTCATGGTTTGTAAACGCGGCAACTTTTGCGCAAACCAATCAATAAACGCCGATTGCAATTTTTTTTTTTTTTACCAAAAATATGAGGAAGAATATAAAATCGGCCAAAACTGATGAATAAATTTGTTTTTTTATATATTTTTTTTGTATTTGTATTTTAGCAAAAAGTAAGAAATATAGGTTTTTTTTCAAAATTGTCGCTTTTTTTTTGTTTATAGAGGTGATCAGAAATGACGCAGAAGTGATCAAATACCACCAAAAGAAAGCTCTATTTGTGGGAAAAACATGACGCAAATTTTGTTTGGGTACAATATAGCACAACCGCGCAATTGTCATTTAAATCGCAGACGCAGTGCCGAATCGCAAAAAGTGCCCTGGTCCTAGCATGGGAAATCCTTCTGGGGGTGAAGTGGTTGATGTCACTCCGATTCCCCCATTTTCTCACAGTTGTGGGTTTCTGCATACATACAGTTAGGTACATATATATTTGGACACAGATACAAATTTTTGGCTCTGTTTGCCACCAAAATAATATTAAAATGAAATAATCCCAATGAATTTGAAGTGCAGGCTTTCAGCTTGAACATAAATATCAAGTACAAATTTTAGGAACTGCAACCCTTTTTATACACAGTCCCCCCATTTTCAGGTTCTCAAATGTAATTGGACAAATGAATACAATCATAAATAAAATGTTCATTTTCAATATTTTGTTGAGAATCCTTTACTGGCAGTGATTGCCTGAAGTTTGGAACCCATGGACATTACCAAAGACTGGGTTTCCTCCTTTCTGATGCTTTGCCAGGCTCTAACTGCAGCTGTCTTCAGTTGTTCTTTGTTTGTGGGTCTTTCTGCCTTTAGTTTTGCCTTCAGCGAGTGAAATGCATGCTCAATTGGGATGAGATCAGGTGATTGACTCGGCCATTGCAGAATATTTCACTTCTTTTCCTTCAAAAGCTCCTGGGTTGCTTTTGCAGAGAGTTGTGGATTATTGTCCATCTGTACTGTGAAGAGCCGTCCAATCAATTTTGCTGCATTTGGCTGAATCTAGGCTAACAGAATATAGAAACATAGAAACATAGAAAAGTGACGGCAGAAAAAGACTGAGTAGTCCATCGAGTCTGCCCCTTTTTATTTATTTATTTATTTTTATTTATTTATTTATTTATTTTACATTAACCTTGTTGTTTGACTATGGATTTTGTTTATCCCAAGCATGTTTAAAGCCATTTACTGTTGACTGTCTCACAACCTCTGTTGGTAGTTTATTCCAATCATCAACCACCCTTTCAGTAAAATACTTTCTAAGATTAGTTTTGAACTTCCCCCCAATATCTGTAAACACTGCAGAATTCATCTGGCTGCTTCTGTCTTCTGTCACATCATCAATAAACACCAATGACCCAGTGCCACTGGAAGCCATGCATGCCCATGCTATCACACTGAAAGCTCCACCATGTTTTACAGATTATGTTGCGTGCTTTGGATCATGAGCTGTTCCAAGCCTTCTCCACACTTTTTTCTTCCCATCATTTTGGTACAGATTAATCTTAGTTTCATCCATCCAAAGAATGCTTTCCCAGAACTGGTCTGGCTTTTTTAGATGTTTTTTGGCAAAGTTTAATCTGGCTTTTCTCTTCTTCAGGCTTATGAATGGTTTGCACCTTGTGGTGAACCCTCTGTATTTGCTCTTGTGAAGTCTTCTCTTGATTACTTTGACAATGATACACCCACCTCCTGGAGAGTGCCCTTAACTTGTCTGGATGTTGTGAATGGGTTTTCTTTACCATAGAGAGGATCATCCACCACTGTTGTCTTCTGTGGACGCCCAGGCCTTTTTATGTTGCTGAGCTCACCAGTGCATTCTTCTTTCCTCAGAATGTACCAAATTGTTGATTTGGCCACTCCTAATGTTGCTGCTATCTCTCTGATCGATTGTTTAGTTTTTAAAGCCTTACAATGGCCTGTTTCACGTGCATTGACAGCTCCTTTGAACGCATGATGTAGGTTCACAGCAATAGATTCCAAATGCAAATACCACACTTCGAATCAACTCCAGACCTTTTACCTGCTTACCTGATGAAGAAATAACGAAGGAGTAGCCCACACCTAGCCATGAAACAGCTTTTGATTCAATTGTCCAATTACTTTTGGTCCCTTGAAAAAGGGGGGATGGCTATTCTTAAGAGCTGTAATTCCTAAACCCTTCCTCCGATTTGGATGTACATACCACGCAACTGTCATTTAAAGTAGCGCAGTGATGAATAGAAAAAATGCTCATGTCGTGAAGGAGGTAAAATCTCCTGGAGGTCAAGTGGTTAAATAAGATATTGTAACTATCTGAATGACAAAAGACACTGATAGATTCTCAGTGGTAAAAATAATTTTGCATTGCTGCTCAGTGCAAAATTCAGTCTGCATTGATGTTAAGTGCAAACCTTTAACTTTGCATTGGTACAAAAGCTCCAATTGCCAGGAATAGTATGGCTTAGAAGCATTTTATTTCATACAGTACCCTCCTAACAGTTCAAGCAGAGTTCCACCCTGGGTGAAAAAAAAATTAAAAGTCAGTAGCTACAAATAAGGTAGCTGCTGATTTTTAATACAAGTCCAGGGAGCCAATGTCGGCACCCGGCACCCGAAGCCTACTTGTTCATCAGCTCTGGGTGCAGGCACCAGCATCCTTACTAAGGGAAACAGGAAGTGAAGCCTTGTGGCTTCACAGCCTGTTTCCCACTGCGCATGCGCGAGTCGAACAAGGCTTTCTGCATGGTCCCGTTGGTTTCTGGGAAACACACAGGTCCCAGCAGACAATGGGGGGGGGAAGGAGGAGGGCACAATAAAACTGAGTTCAAATTTTGCCTGGAACTTTGCTTAAAAAGAGAAGTATGAGTTTGCGTTTTCCCCCCAGTTATACTTACCTAGGTGGATGCTGCATCGGTACCCTGGTGTCTCTACACTGAGAACCGAGCAATCGAACACCGCCGATGGCTCGGTTCTCACAACTCCCCGAGTGGAAAGCTGCCGACTGTCAATCAGCGAGCCCTCTGCTCTGCTCCCCCCACTCTCACTAGAGTGCTGAGCTCTGGAGGGGCAGGGAGCGGCCATGTCAGCCTTGCTGAGACGGGTGTCGGTCAAGACACATGGCGGATCCAGACTCTGAAGTCAGGATGACACGGTGCCTGGTCTGACTTCCGTGACATCAGCAGAGAGTAGTCTTTAGTCTGCTCTCTGCTGAAAACAAGTCACAGGAGTGCAAAACGAATTGCACCCCTGTAATCCATAAGAGAAGCCCAGCCGAACAAGCTTTGGCTAGACTTCTCCTTTAATCTCCACTGGCCTAAACACTTTACTTTTTAACAACCACTAAAATGAACCCCCTTAGCATTTCATTCCAGCATTTTACCTAACCCCTAAACTGTGCTAACCCTAAAACTAACACCTATACTAATCCTAAGGCTAACCTGTAATTTGCTGCATACTGAGGCCCTTCTGCAAGCACTCCTGTGCATGATTATGGCTCAAGAGGAAACTATATAATCAGGAATATGCCATTGCTGCTCACTACTCTTCAGCGGATGTGCTGTAATGGCAACCCTGCAGCAGACCACCTGGTGACCACCTTAACCGAGAAACCCTTGATCAGAGTGATGGCAAACAATAGATTTTGTCTGTGCCTGGCTGATTTTATTTTATAGTAAGTGTCATTCAACAGGGATTCTAATGGCATTTCCTACTACAGAGATAGCCAAAAAGGGAATGTACAGTATCTCACAAAAGTGAGTAGACCCCTCACATTTTTTAAAATATTTTATTATATCTTTTCATGTGACAACACTGAAGAAATTACACTTTGCTACAATGTAAAGTAGTGAGCGTACAGTTTGTATAACAGTGTAAATTTGCTGTCCCCTCATAACTCAACACACAGCCATTAATGTCTAAACCGCTGGCAACAAAAGTGAGTACACCCTTAAGTGAACTCATGTCCAAATTGAGCCCAATTAGCCATCTTCCCTCCCCAGTGTCATGTGACTCGTTAGTGTTACAAGGTCTCAGGTGTGAATGGGGAGCAGGTGTGTTAAATTTGGTCTTATCGCTTTCACTCTCTCATACTGGCCATGTGATAATAGAAATAATGCGCTTCAATCATCCTGACACTATACCAACCATGGTGTCGGGATGATTGAAGTGCAAACACCAGGTGTTTGGAGTATCTTTAACTGCTGATTGTTAAACTTTTCTGGAATACACATATTGCTATTGTGGTGTAGGATCTGGGCCTGCTATCCCTCCATCTCTCCTCTCTTTCATTCCTACTGAAGCAGAGCATGATCCCATCCCTTCGGAGACTGGTCCGCAGGGCAGTATTTCAACATGATAACGACCCCAAACACATCTCCAAGACAACCACTGCCTTGTTAAAGAAACTGAGGTTAAAGGTGATGGACTGGCCAAGCATGTCTCCAAACCTAAACCCTATTGAACATCTGTGGGGCATCCACCAAATGGAAGGTGGAGGAGCGCAAGGTCTCTAACATCCACCAGTTTCGTGATGGAGGAGTGGAAGAGGACTCCAGTGCCAACCTGTGAAGCTCCGGTGAACTCCATGCCCAAGGGGGTTAAGACAGTGCTGGAAAATAATGGTAACCACACAAAATATTGACACTTTGGGCCCAATTTGGACATTTTCACTTTTGTTGCCAGCGGTTTAGACATTAATGGCTGTGTGTTCAGTTTTTTTGAGGGGATAGCAAATTTACACTGTTATACAAGCTGTATACTCATTACTTTACTTTGTAGCAAAGTGTAATTTCTTCAGTGTTGTCACATGAAAAGATAGAATAAAATATTTACAAAAATGTGAGGGTGTACTCACTTTTGTGAGATACTGTATGATGTATACAGTGCTGTATGTATATACCATGTGTAGATATAACATATATGATGTATACAGTGTGGTGTGTGTATATACAGGGTGTAGATATAACATATAATGTATATAGTGCAGTCACCTCTCTTCTCCAGATCTTCTCTCCCATTGTTGATGTGTTTCTTCAGCCATTCTATGCAGACATTCTCCAGATAAATCTTGTCCCTCTCACCCCATCTGACTTCCGGACTGTTCCATATCTGTGTGGAGATTTGAGCCTCATACATGATTGGTATGAAGATCCAACTCTGTGTGTCCAGATACATGAAATCTCTCCCATCATATCCATGCTGCAAATATGCCACAGTAGTGCCATCATCTCTCAGCTCACAGCCGTACATCACTTGTAGAATATGGATCCCTGCAGACAGAAGAGGTAGATGTGACCATGATCAGATGTGTCCTGTGTGTAATATGTGATGATGGAGGAGGTGATGGTATAGGGAGGAGATATGTACAGGGGTAGATGTGTGTATACAGAGTGTATATATCCAGCACAGCTCTCCTTATAATGATGCTGCTAATTCTACAGATATGTATCCCCCATTATGGTGGATGAGATATATATCCCCCAATATGGTGGATAAACAACTTCTAACAGAAAACCTGGATACACATCTTTATTATGGAAGAATAGGAGACTTGGCTTCTTATGACAGCCCAAAATGGCCTGCAGAGGGGTCACACCGAAGAGATGACACTCATCCCCGATTGCTGTGGGGGTAGGTAGATGGTGCTGGAACTTAGAGCTAGAAGTGAGTGATAGCAATTTGAACACAAAACTGTCACAATGTTAATATGATCCTTGTAAAGAATTCAATTGGGTAGGTTGGCTCAGTGCCAGGAAAAGGTCATCCAGTGCCCAGGGCAAAGATGCCAAACTGTTCCACCCCCCCCCCCCCTTCCCTTAGGGCTAGCAGTGATTTAGCTGTCACTACTCCTGTCAGTTTTTTTAACAAAAGCAACTGGCAGAGGGGGGCCCCATCCCATCAATAAACCATTGTGCCCAGGGCAACCGTCCCTCCAGCCAACCGCCTATCCCAGCCCTTGGTGTGCTGCTTCTGTAAACTGAGAATCACTCCCCTAACCCTGGGTTGTGTAGGCAAAACTTAGATTCAGTGATTGAATATACAGAAACATTGCTGGTGTCACAATACAAGAAGAATGGATTGAAACAATATGGCATTCTACTAACTCTGTTTTCCCACACTTTAGTAACAAGCCAGGAGTGTTGTGCATAGAGTACTCCTGATCCCTGCACTGTGTGTAGCGCCTTCCTGATCCCTGCACTGTGTGTAGCGCCCTCCTGATCCCTGCACTGTGTGTAGCGCCCTCCTGATCCCTGCACTGTTTGTAGCGCCTTCATGATCACTGCAATGTGTGTAGTGCCCTCCTGATCCCTGCACTGTGTGTAGTGCCCTCCTGATCCCTGCACTGTGTGTACCGCCCTCCTGATCCCTGCACTGTGTGCCTAACGCCTTCCTGATCCCTGCACTGTGTGCGTAGCACACACCAGAATGCTGCACTTTGTATGTAGCACAAGTCTGAATCTTGCACTCTGTAAATAGCTCAACCCCCAAAATCTGCATGCTTAACGTTGCACACTCCTGAACCCTGCACTCTGTATGTAGTGCAAGCATGAACTCTGCACTTTGTATGTAGCACACTTCTGAACTCTGCACTTTTAATGTTGCACACTATCCCACACTCTGTATGTAGTGCAAGCCTGAACTCTGCACTCCTGCACCATTTATGTAATGTACTTCTGAAACACACACTGTGCATTTAGCACATCCTGAACCCTGCACTCTGTAAGTTACACACCCCTAAACTTTGCACTCTGTGCATAGCCTGTTCCTGAACTCTGCACCCTGTGTGTAACGATCTCCTCGTATTTAACAATGCTCATTTAAGATCTTACAACTATTATTACAGTTTGACCAGACAGTCAGTTTGGCCATCAGTATGTAGAGACACTGGCTTCATTATACAGAGGACATACCAAATCAAATAAAAGCAATAACAACAGAATATTTTTAGCTTGTTCCCACATCCAACGTGAATCAATAAAAAGCAAAAAACTGCAGTGCAGCCCTACGCTTCCTCTGTAAAATTGTACAAATGGACTTATAAGTGCAATGGTAAAACCTATATAGTAGGGGTGTTGAAAATAATTGTTTAATCAATGCATCACGATTCTGCCTTAAACGATTCTGCTTCCATGCGGAGAACTGCTGAATTGCGATTGCACCGATGACGTCATCCCAGCGTGCCTCTGTCAGAGTCCTCCCCTCCACCTGTATGTCATGAAGCTTGCATCTGAAATGCCCAGGACAGACGCTCCCCAGTGCCTGGATCATACACAGCAGGCATCTCCCACTGTGTCACAGAGCTTTGATTTGAATATCCCGATGCAGCCGTCCTTTCCTCCCTCCTCCTCCAGCTGCCATTGTAACAAGGTCCCGCCTCCTAGACAGGCTCCTGTGATAGACGGCACACTGATCCAATGCCAGGAAATTGAATCAGTGTGCCTTTTACCACAGGAGCCGGTCTAGGAGGTGGAGCTTTGTTACAGTGGCCGCTGGAGAAGGAGGAGGGAGGGGAGGACGGCCACACCGGGATATTCAAATCAAAGCTCCGTGACACATTGGGAGATGCCCGCAGTGTATGATCCAGGCACTGGTGAGTCTGCAATTGATAATTGATGGGCGCAGTGGGGTTGCAATTGATGGACACTGTGGGGTTGCAATTGATGGGTACAGGGAGGCTGCCATTGATGGGCACAGTGAGGCTGCCATTGATGGGCACAGTAAGGCTGCTATAGATGGGCACAGTAAGGTTGCCATTGATAGGCACAGTGAGGTTGCAATTGAAGAGAAAATATTGTAACGACCAAAATTTTATTCTCTATGGTCTCTGCTAAAAAATATATATAATATTTGGGGGTTCTAAGTAATTTTCTAGCAAAAATACTGATTTTAGCTTGTAAACAACAAATGTCAGAAATAGACCTGGTCTTGAAATGGTTAAATGCCAGCATTGATTGTTTACATTCTGTCAGCGGGAAATCCTGCTGATAGCAGATTAGTCATGATTGTTATGGACGGTGCGGCTGCCCGGTCCTTAAAGTCTCTTTTACAAATTAAAATAATGCCCCTACTGCAGGTTTAAGCCATAATGTACTAGTATGCACCGCATACTAGTACATTATGAGAAACTTACCCACAAATGGAGCCCTCCAGCAAAGCGCTGACAGGGCTCTCCCTAGTCACTGGTGCTTCCATCTTCACCCGTCCGTTCCAGGTTTCGCATCTCTGGGCACTTGATTGGCTGAGCCAATGTGATATGCAGGGCGGGCCGCAAATGAGGTCTAAGCTGCACATTTGCAGCTCAGATAGCATTACCTGCTGACAGGCAGGGGAGAGAGTGGATTTTAACAATTAAGAGTTTACTACTACTTTAACAACCGCTATTCTGCATATACAAAAGGAATGCTAAAGGTACAAAAAAATTCAGAAATTTGTTTGGTATTTTCGGCATTCATTTTTTAAAATGTCATTTAACCAGTAGCCGACCGCCGCCATCATTTGACAGCGGCAGGTTGGCACTGCTGCGTGAATCGCTATAGCTGTATGGCATTAGCGCCCATGGGTAGGGAGCGCACGCGCCCGCTGTGTCCACGATGCTCGGATCCATTACAGAACTGATCAATCTACAGACCCAGTCATTTTCCCGAAACTTGTGGCAAAATATAAAATATTCCATGGACTCAACATGCCCCAAATAGCTTGGGGTGTCGACTTTCCAAAATGGGGTCATTTGGGGGGGGGGGGGGGT
>BLSH010483858.1:0-13540 GCA_018402905.1 Glandirana rugosa | reverse complement strand
ATACAGAGGACACAGATGATATACCTCCCACAGAGGACAGCTTGTCTTTGCCTGTGGGCAGCCTGCCGCACATGGCCGACTACATGCTGCAGTGCCTGCGCAATGACAGCCAAGTTGCCCACATTGTAACTTCCTCTGATTACTGGGTGGCCACCGTGCTGGATCCCCATTACAAGGACAACGTGCTGTCCTTAATCCCCTCACTGGAGCGTGAGAGGAAGATGCGCGACTACAAGCGCACACTGGTAGAGGCGCTGCTGAGGGCATTCCCAAATGATACCGGGGCTCAGCGGAAGCACAAGGTGAAGGTAGAGGAGGAGGAGGAGGTAGAGGCCACCAACGCAGGTGTGCCACCGCCAGCACCTCAGAAGGCAGGGATAGCATGGCTGAAATGTGGCAAAGCTTTGTCAGCAGCCCGCCACAACAAACAGCACCACCAGCTGATAGACAACGTCTTAGCAGGAGGCAGCATTTCAGCAACATGGTGCAAGAGTATGTGTGCACACGCCTACACGTACTGCCTGATGGGTCTGCCCCATTCAGCTTCTGGGTCTCCAAATTGGCCACATGGCCTGAGCTTGCCCTTTATGCCTTGGAGGTGCTGACCTGCCCTGCAGCCAGTGTATTGTCGGAATGTGTGTTTAGCACGGCAGGGGGCATTATCACAGACAAGCGGAGCCGTTTGTCCACATCCAACGTGGACAAGCTAACCTTTATTAAAATGAATCAGGCATGGATCCCACAAGACTTGTCTGTACCTTCTGCAGAATAAACATTTAGACCGGACTCACACAGTCATTCACATACTTGTTTTTTTGAATAGGCCTCAATACAAAAAAAAAAATACCATGTTGGCTACCTCCTCCTACTCCTCTACCAACGCCACTTCCACCTACACTGCCACGGTCACGGCCTAGTCAACCTCTAGGCTCCTACTCCACATCCACCCCCTTCCCATTTTTTTATTTGATTTTAATTTATTTTCCCTATCCCTATTTTTTTGTAGGGGACTTGCCCTACCCTTACCCCCATTTTACTTCCTTTTGCAGCCCTCTAGGGCTTTCCAGGACTTTGTTACAGCCATTTTTGTGCCTAAAAGTTCGGGTCCCCATTGATTACAATGGGGTTCGGGGTCCGAGCGATCGTTCAGGTTCCGTCCGGCCCCGAACCCGGACTTTGTCCCGAAGTTCGGCCGGACCAGCAGAACCCGAACTTCCAGAAGTTCGCTCAACTCTATTTGTGACAGGTACTCGGGTATTCAGATGGACTGGTGACAGGTACTCGGGTACTCTGATGGGCTGGTCACAGGTATTCTGGTACTCTGATGGGCTGGCGAAAGGTACTCGTGTACTCTGATGGGCTGATGACAGGTACTCTGATGGGCTGGTGACAGGTAGTCGGGTACTCTGATGGGCTGGTGACAGGTGCTCGGGTACTGAGATGGGCTGGTGACAGGTACTCAAGTACTTTGATGGGCTGGTGACAGGTACTTTGATGGACTGGTGACATGTACTCTGATGGGCTGGTGACAGGTACTCGGGTACTCAGATGGGCTGGTGACAGGTACCCAGGTACATTGATGGGCTGGTGACAGGTACTTTGATGGACTGGTGACAGGTACTATGATGGGCTGGTGACAGGTACTCTGATGGGCTGGTGACAGGTACTCGGGTACTTTGCTGGGCTGGGGACAGGTATTTTGAAGGACTGAAGACAGATACTCTGATGGGCTGGTGACAGGTACACAGAGACTCTGATGGGCTGGTGAGAGGTACTCGGGTATTCAGATGGACTGGTGACAGGTACTCGAATGGGCTGGTGACAGGTACTCGGGTACTCAGATGGGTTGGTGACAGCTACTCGGGTACTCTAGTGGGCTGGTGACAGTTACTCGGGTACTCTTATGGGCTGGTGACTGGTACTTGGGTACTTTTATGGGCTGTTGACAGGTCATTTGATGGACTGGTGACAGGTACTTTGATGGACTGGTGACAGGTACTTTGATGGACTAGTGAAAGGTACTTTGATGGACTGGTGACAGGTACTCTGATGGGCTGTTGACAGGTACTTTGATGGACTGGTGACAGTTACTCTGATGGGCAGGTGACAGGTACTCGGTTACTCAGATGGGCTGGTGATACGTACTCGGGTACTTTGATGGGCTAGTGATAGGTACTTTGATGGACTGGTGATGGGTACTTTTATGGGCTGGTGACAGGCACTTTGATGGACTGGTGACAGGTACTCTGATGGGCTTGTGACAGGTACTCGGGTACTTTGATGGGCCGGTGACAGGTACTTTGATGGGCTGGTGACAGGTACTTTAATGGAGTGAAGACAGGTACTCTGATGGGCTGGTGACAGGTACTCCGGAATTCAGATGGGCTGGCGGCAGGTACTCGGGTACTCTGATGGGCTGGTGACAGGTACTCGGGTACTCAGATGGGCTGGTGACAGTTATTTATGTACTCTGGTGGGCTGGTGACAGCTACTCTGGTACTCTGATGGGCTGGTGACAGGTACTCAGGTACTTTGGTGCTCTGGTGACAAGTACTCAGGTACTCTGATGGGCTGGTGACAGGTACTCAGGGACTCTGATGGGTTGTTGACAGGTACTCGGGTAATCTGATGGGCTGGTCACAGGTAATCGGGTACTCTGATGGGCTGGTCACAGGTATTTTGATGGACTAGTGAAAGGTACTTTGATGGAATGGTGACAGGTACTCTGATGGGCTGTTGACAGGTACTTTGATGGACTGATGACAATTACTCTGATGGGCTGGTGACAGGTACTTGGGTACGTTGATGGGCTGGTGACAGGTACTTTGATGGAATGGTGACAGGTTCTCTGATGGGCTGGTGACAGGTACTCGTGTACTCAGATGGGCTGGTGACAGGTACTTTGATGAACTGGTGACAGGTACTCGGGTACTCTGATGGTCTGGTGACAGGTACCTGGGTACTCTGATGGGCTGGTGACAGGTACTCGGGAACTCAGATGGGCTGGTGACAGGTACTCAAGTACTTTGATGGGCTGGTGACAGGTACTTTGATGGACTGGTGACAGGTACTCTGATGGGCTGGTGACAGGTACTCAGGTACTCAGGTGGGCTGGTGACAGGTACTCAGGGACATTGATGGGCTGGTGACGGGTACTTTGATGGGCTGGTGACAGGTTCTTTGATTGACTGGTGACATGTACTTTGATGGGCTGGTGACAGGTACTCGGGTACTTTGATGGACTGGTGACAGGTACTTTGATGGTCTGGTGACAGGTACCTTAATGGACTGAAGACAGGTACTCTGATGGGCTGGTGACAGGTACTCGGGTACTCTGATGGGCTGGTGACATGTACTCGGGTACTCTGATGGGCTGGTGATAGTTATGTGGGAACTCTGGTGTGCTGGTGTCAGCTACTCGGGTACTCTGATGGGCTGGTGACAGGTACTCAGGTACTCTGATGGGCTGATGACAGGTACTCAGGTACTCTGATGGGCTGGTGACAGGTACTCGGGAACTCTGATGGGCTGGTGACAGTTACCCGGGTACTCTGATGGGCTGGTGACAGTTACTCAGGTACTCAGATGGGCTGGTGACAGGTACTCAGGTACATTGATGAGCTGGTGACAGGTACTTTGATGGGCTGGTGACAGGTATTCTGATGGGCTGGTGACAGGTACTTGGGTACTTTGCTGGGCTGGGGACAGGTACTTTGATGGGCTGGTGACAGGTACTTTTATGGACTGAAGACAGGTACTCTGATGGGCTGGTGACAGGTACTCTGATGGGCTGGTGATAGGTACTCGGGTACTCAGATGGGTTGGTGACAGTTACACGGGTACTCTGGGGTACTCTGATGGGCTGGTGACAGGTACTCTGATGGGCTGGTGACAGGTACTCGGGTATTCAGATGGACTGGTGACAGGTACTCGGGTACTCAGATGGGTTGGTGACAGTTACACGGGTACTCTGGTGGGCTGGTGACAGTTACTCGGGTACTCTGATGGGCTGGTGACTGTTACTCGGGTACTTTGATGGGCTGGTGAGAGGTACTTTGATGAGCTGGTGACAGGTACTCGGTTACTCAGATGGGCTGGTGACAGGTACTCAGGTACTTTGATGGGCTGTTGACGGGTACTTTGATGGACTGTTGACAGGTACTTTGATGGTCTGGTGAAAGGTACTTTGATGGGCTTGTGACAGGTACTTTGGTATTCAGATGTGCTGGTGACAGGTCCTCTGGTACATTGATGGGCTGGTGACAGGTACTTTGATGGACTGGGGACAGGTACTTTAATGGGCGAGTGACAGCTACTCTGATGGGCTTGTGACAGGTACTCGGTTACTTTGATGGACTGGTGACAGGTACTCTGATGGGCTGTTGACAGGTACTTTGATGGACTGGTGACAGTTACCCTGATGGGCTGGTGACAGGTACTCGGTTACTCAGATGGGCTGGTGACAGGTACTCGGGTACTTTGATGGGCTGGTGATAGGTAATTTGATGGCCTGGTGACAGGTACTTTGATGGACTGGTGGCAGGTACTTTGGTACTCAGATGTGCTGGTGACAGGCCCTCTGGTACATTGATGGGCTGGTGAAAGGTACTTTGATGGACTGGGGACAGGTACTTTAATGGGCGAATGACAGCTACTCTGATGGGCTTGTGACAGGTACTCGGTTACTTTGATGGGCTGGTGACAGGTACTTTAATGGACTGAAGACAGGTACACTGATGGGCTGGTGACAGGTACTCGGGTCCTCTGATGGGCTGGTGACAGGTACTCGGGTACTCCGATGGGCTGGTGACAGTTATTTTGGTACTCTGGTGGGCTGGTGACAGGTACTCGGGTCCTCTGATGGGCTGGTGACAGGTACTCGGGTACTCAGATGGGCTGGTGACAGTTATTTTGGTACTCTGATGGGCTGGTGACAGCTACTCGGGTACTCTGATGGGCTGGTGGCAGGTACTCAGGTACTCTGATGCGCTGGTGACAGGTACTCAGGTACTCTGATGGGCTGGTGACAGGCACTCAGGTACTCTCATGGGTTGGTGACAGGTACTCAGGTACTCTGATGGGCTGGTAACAGGTACTCGGATTCTCTGATGGGCTGGTGACAGGTACTCGGGTACTCTGATGGGCTGGTCACAGGTACTTTGATGGGCAGCTGAAAGGTACTTTGATGGAATGGTGACAGGTACTCTGATGGGCTGTTGACAGGTAGTTTGATGGACTGGGGACAGTTACTCTGATGGGCTGGTGACAGGTACTTGGGTGCTTTGATGGGTTGGTGACAGGTACTTTGATGGACTGGTGACAGGTACTCTGATGGGCTGGTGACAGGTACTCAGGTACTCTGATGGGCTTGGTACAGGTATTTGGGTACAGTGATGGGCTGGTGACAAGTACTTGGGAACTCTGATGGGCTGGTGACAGGTACCCGGGTACTCTGATGGGCTGTTGACAGGTACTCGGGTATTCAGATGGACTGGTGACAGGTACTCGGATGGGCTGGTGACAGGTATTCGAGTACTCAGATGGGTTGGTGACAGTTACACGGGTACTCTTGTGGGCTGGTGACAGTTACTCGGTACTCATATGGGCTGGTGACTGGTACTCGGGTATTTTGAAGGGCTGGTGAGAGGTACTTTGATGATCTGGTGACAGGTACTCGGTTACTCAGATGGGCTGGTGACAGGTACTCAGAGGTACTTTGATGGACTGGTGACAGTTACTTTTTATGATCTGGTGAAAGGTACTTTGATGGACTGGTGACAGGTACTCTGATGGGCTGTTGACAGGTACTTTGATGGACTGGTGACAGTTACTCTGATGGGCTGGTGACAGGTACTCGGTTACTCAGATGGGCTGGTGACAAGTACTCGGGTACTTTGATGGGCTGGTGATAGGTACTTTGATGGACTGGTGACGGGTACTTTGATGGGCTGGTGACAGTTACTTTGATGGACTGGTGACAGGTACTCTGATGGGCTTGTGACAGGTACTCTGGTACTCAGATGGGCTATTGACAGGTACTCGGGTACATTGATGGGCTGGTGACAGGTACTTTCATGGACTGGGGACAGGTACTTTGATGGGCTAGTGACAGGTACTCTGATGGGCTTGTGACAGGTACTCGGTTACTTTGATGGGCTGGTGACAATTACTTTGATGGAATGAAGAAAGGTACTCTGATGGGCTGATGACAGGTACTCGGGTACACTGATGGGCTGGTGACAGGTACTCTGGTAGTCAGATGGGCTGGTGACAGGTACTCGGGTCCTCTGATGGACTGGTGACGGGTACTTTGATGGGCTGGTGACAGTTACTTTGATGGACTGGTGACAGGTACTCTGATGGGCTTGTGACAGGTACTCTGGTACTCAGATGGGCTGGTGACAGGTACTCGGGTACATTGATGGGCTGGTGACAGGTTCTTTCATGGACTGGGGACAGGTACTTTGATGGGCTAGTGACAGGTACTCTGATGGGCTTGTGACAGGTACTCGGTTACTTTGATGGGCTGGTGACAGGTACTTTTATGGACTGAAGACACGTACTCTGATGGGCTGGTGACAGGTACTCGGGTACACTGATGGGCTGTTGACAAGTACTCTGGTAGTCAGATGGGCTGGTGACAGGTACTCGGGTCCTCTGATGGGCTGGTGACAGGTACTCGGATACTCAGATGGGCTGGTGACAGTTATTTTGGTACTCTGGTGGGCTGGTGACAGCTACTCGGGTACTTTGATGGGCTGGTGACAGGTAATCAGGTACTCTGATGCGCCTGTGACAGGTACTCAGGTACTCTGATGGGCTGGTGACAGGCACTCAGGTACTCTGATGGGTTGGTGACAGGTACACGGGTACTCTGATGGGCTGGTGACAGGTACTCGGATTCTCTGATGGGCTGGTGACAGGTACTCGGGTACTCAGATGGGCTGGTGACAGGTACTCAGGTACATTGATGAGCTGGTGACAGGTACTTTGATGGGCTGGTGACATGTACTTTGATGGAGTGGTGACAGGTACTTTGATGGGCTGGTGACAGGTACTCGGGTACTTTGCTGGGCTGGGGACAGGTACTTTGATGTGCTGGTGACAGGTACTTTGATGGACTGAAGACAGGTACTCTGATGGGTTGGTGACAGGTACTCGTGTACTCTGATGGGCTGGTGACAGGTACTCGGGTATTCAGATGGACTGGTGAAAGGTACTCAGATGGGCTGGTGACAGGTATTCGAGTACTCAGATGGGTTGGTGACAGTTACACGGGTACTCTTGTGGGCTGGTGACAGTTACTCGGTACTCATATGGGCTGGTGACTGGTACTCGGGTACTTTGATGGGCTGGTGAGAGGTACTTTGATGAGCTGGTGACAGGTACTCGGTTACTCAGATGGGCTGGTGATAGGTACTCAGGTACTTTGATGGGCTGTTGACAGGTACTTTGATGGACTGGTGACAGTTACTTTTTATGGTCTGGTGAAAGGTACTTTGATGGACTGGTGACAGTTACTCTGATGGGCTGGTGACAGGTACTTGGTTACTCAGATGGGCTGGTGACAGGTACTCGGGTACTTTGATGGGCTGGTGATAGGTACTTTGATGGACTGAAGACAGGTACTTTGATGGGCTGGTGAAAGGTACTTTGATGGACTGGTGACAGGTACTCTGATGGGCTGTTGACAGGTACTTTGATGGACTGGTGATAGTTACTCTGATGGGCTGGTGACAGGTACTCGGTTACTCAGATGGGCTGGTGACAGGTACTCGGGTACTTTGATGGGCTGGTGATAGGTACTGTGATGGACTGGTGACGGTACTTTGATGGGCTGGTGACAGTTATTTTGATGGACTGGCGACAAGTACTCTGATGGGCTGGTGACAGGTACTTTGATGGACTGGTGACAGGTACTCTGATGGGCTTGTGACAGGTACTCTGGTACTCAGATGGGCTGGTGACAGGTACTCGGGTACATTGATGGGCTGGTGACAGGTACTTTGATGGACTGGGGACAGGTACTTTGATGGGCTAGTGACAGGTACTCTGATGGGCTTGTGACAGGTACTTGGTTACTTTGATGTGCTGGTGACAGGTACTTTGTTGGGCTGGTGACAGGTACTTTAGTGCACTGAAGACAGGTACTCAGATGGGCTGGTGACAGGTACTCGGGTACACTGATGGGCTGGTGACAGGTACTCCGGTAGTCAGATGGGCTGGTGACAGGTACTCGGGTCCTCTGATGGGCTGGTGACAGGTACTCGGGTACTCAGATGGGCTGGTGACAGTTATTTTGGTACTCTGGTGGGCTGGTGACAGCTACTCGGGTACTCTGATGGGCTGGTGACAGGCACTCAGGTACTCTGATGGGTTGGTGACAGGTGCACGGGTACTCTGATGGGCTGGTGACAGGTACTCGGATTCTCTTATGGGCTGGTGACAGGTACTCGGGTACTCAGATGGGCTGGTGACAGGTACTCAGGTACATTGATGACCTGGTGACAGGAACTTTGATGGGCTGGTGACATGTACTTTGATGGACTGTTGACAGGTACTTTGATGGGCTGGTGACAGGTACTCTGATGGGCTGGTGACAGGTACTCGGGTACTTTGCTGGGCTGGGGACAGGTACTTTAATGTGCTGGTGACAGGTACTTTGATGGACTGAAGACAGGTACTCTGATGGGTTGGTGACAGGTACTCGGGTACTCTGATGGGCTGATGACAGGTACTCGGGTATTCAGATGGATTGGTGACAGGTACTCGGATGGGCTGGTGACAGGTATTCGGGTACTCAGATGGGTTGGTTGACAGTTACACGGGTACTCTGGTGGGCTGGTGACAGTTACTCGGGTACTCATATGGGCTGGTGACTGGTACTCGGGTACTTTGATGGGCTGGTGAGAGGTACTTTGATGAGCTGGTGACAGGTACTCGGTTACTCAGATGGGCTGGTGACAGGTACTCAGGTACTTTGATGGGCTGTTGACAGGTACTTTGATGGACTGGTGACAGTTACTTTTTATGGTCTGGTGAAAGGTACTTTGATGGACTGGTGACAGGTACTCTGATGGGCTGTTGACAGGTACTTTGATGGACTGGTGACAGTTACTCTGATGGGCTGGTGACAGGTACTCGGTTACTCAGATGGGCTGGTGACAGGTACTCGGGTACTTTGATGGGCTGGTGATAGGTACTTTGATGGACTGGTGACAGGTACTTTAATGGACTGAAGACAGGTACTCTGATGGGCTGGTGACAGGTACTCGGGTACACTGATGGGCTGGTGACAGGTACTCCGGTAGTCAGATGGGCTGGTGACAGGTACTCGAGTCCTCTGATGGGCTGGTGACTGGTACTCGGGTACTTTGATGGGCTGGTGAGAGGTACTTTGATGAGCTGGTGACAGGTACTCGGTTACTCAGATGGGCTGGTGACAGGTACTCAGGTACTTTGATGGGCTGTTGACAGGTACTTTGATGGACTGGTGACAGTTACTTTTTATGGTCTGGTGAAAGGTACTTTGATGGACTGGTGACAGGTACTCTGATGGGCTGTTGACAGGTACTTTGATGGACTGGTGACAGTTACTCTGATGGGCTGGTGACAGGTACTCGGTTACTCAGATGGGCTAGTGACAGGTACTCGGGTACTTTGATGGGCTGGTGATAGGTACTTTGATGGACTGAAGACAGGTACTTTGATGGACGGGTGACGAGTACATTGATTGGCTGGTGACAGTTACTTTGATGGACTGGGGACAGGTACTTTGATGGGCTAGTGACAGGTACTCTGATGGGCTTGTGACAGTTACTCGGTTACTTTGATGGGCTGGTGACAGGTACTTTGATGGGCTGTGACAGGTACTTTAATGGACTGAAGACAGGTACTCTGATGGGCTGGTGACAGGTACTCGGGTACTCTGATGGGCTGGTGACAGGTACTCCGGTAGTCAGATTGGTTGGTGACAGGTACTCGGGTCCTCTGATGGGCTGGTGGCAGGTACTTGGGTACTCAGATGGGCTAGTAACAATTATTTTGGTACTCTGGTGGGCTGGTGACAGCTACTCGGGTACTCTGATGGGCTGGTGACAGGTACTCAGGTACTCTGATGTGCCTGTGACAGGTACTCAGGTACTCTGATGGGATGGTGACGGGCACTCAGGTACTCTGATGGGTTGGTGACAGGTACTCGGGTACTCTGATGGGCTGATGACAGGTACTCTGATTCTCTGATGGGCTGGTGACAGGTACTCGGGTACTCTGATGGGCTGGTCACAGGTACTTTGATGGACAGCTGAAAGGTACTTTGATGGAATCGTGACAGGTACTCTGATGGGCTGTTGACAGGAACTTTGATGGACTGGTGACAGTTACTCTGATGGGCTGGTGACAGGTACTCGGGTACTCAGATGGGCTGGTGGCAGGTGCTAGGGTACTCAGATGGGCTAGTAACAGTTATTTTGGTACTCTGGTGGGCTGGTGACAGCTACTCGGGTACTCTGATGGGCTGGTGACAGGTACCCAGGTACTCTGATGCGCCTGTGACAGGTACTCAGGTACTCTGATGGGCTGGTGACAGGCACTCAGGTACTCTGATGGGTTGGTGACAGGTACTCGGGTACTCTGATGGGCTGATGACAGGTACTCTGATTCTCTGATGGGCTGGTGACAGGTACTCGGGTACTCTGATGGGCTGGTCACAGGTACTTTGATGGACAGCTGAAAGGTACTTTGATGGAATCGTGACAGGTACTCTGATGGGCTGTTGACAGGAACTTTGATGGACTGGTGACAGTTACTCTGATGGGCTGGTGACAGGTACTCGGGTACTCAGATGGGCTGGTGGCAGGTGCTAGGGTACTCAGATGGGCTAGTAACAGTTATTTTGGTACTCTGGTGGGCTGGTGACAGCTACTCGGGTACTCTGATGGGCTGGTGACAGGTACCCAGGTACTCTGATGCGCCTGTGACAGGTACTCAGGTACTCTGATGGGCTGGTGACAGGCACTCAGGTACTCTGATGGGTTGGTGACAGGTACTCGGGTACTCTGATGGGCTGATGACAGGTACTCTGATTCTCTGATGGGCTGGTGACAGGTACTCGGGTACTCTGATGGGCTGGTGACAGGTACTTTGATGGACAGCTGAAAGGTACTTTGATGGAATCGTGACAGGTACTCTGATGGGCTGTTGACAGGTACTTTGATGGACTGGTGACAGTTACTCTGATGGGCTGGTGACAGGTACTTGGGTGCTTTGATGGGTTGGTGACAGGTACTTTGATGGACTGGTGACAGGTATTCTGATGGGCTGGTGACAGGTACTCGGGTACTCAGATGGGCTGGTGACAGGTATTTGGGTACATTGATTTTTTTTTACATTCTGTGACCAGCTGTAATTGGACACAGACGGCCACGTGGAAAAGAGCCAATTTCATTGGCTCTTTACCCTGATCGATCTGGGCTTTGTCCGAGAGACAATCCCCAACCTTGATCGCCATGCTCTGCTTGCCCCCGGGGGGGGGGCACGCACGAGCGGCGTGAACGCGGATCTCCAAAATGACCATCATATGATGCCCGCCCAGGATGGGAGATCCACCCTGAGACCATTTGACTATGGGCGGGCAGGGAAGTGGTTAAAATTACTGCTCATGAAAAATCGATTTAAAAACTTTTTTTTGCATTGAAACATGTCCCCTAGGGCAGGACCCAGGTCCCCATACACTTTTTATGGCAATAATTTGCATATACACCTTTAAAATTAGCACTTTTTCATGTTCCTGTCCCATTGACTTTAATAGGATTTGTGTGTTCGCACAAATTTTTTGCCTGTTCGCAAATTCTGGTGCGAACTGAACCGGGGGGGTTTTCCGTCCATCGCTAATGGCTACAGTGTATGCTTACTTTGCCGGGAGGGCGTACATGGACGTCCTCCAGTGATCACGCTTCGGACTCAGCTAATCACAGATTGGGGTAAAGGGCCAGTCACAGTGGCCCTTTACCACATAATCAGCTGACAGCATTCTGTCACCTTTGAGTATCGGCTTTCTGGATAAACACATGCGCTTATGATCTCTATAATTTGAGATCATCTGGGTCCGGTAAGAGGCTGCATTTCCTCACTGGCACTTTTGGAGCACCTTTGTTATTGTTTACAGCAAAGCACAAGAGCACTTTTGTATATGCATCTTTATATATGCATATATGCTATTATGGACTTTTAAAATATTTTTTATTCACAACTTTCACTTGTTATGATGATTTATGTGGTTTTGCACCTATGATTCCCATTAATGAGGAGTATATTTTTATAGAAATGAATCATGTTGTAGATGTGAATTTTTATTCAGTCATGTTTTGCACAGTGTAATTTTGCAATATTTAAGGAGACAGCGCATTTTTTCTAATTTATTTCTAATTTTATTTTATTCAGGTGCAATTAAGTGCAGCAGTCCTAACTTTTTCTATATTACCAAGTATGAGTGTTTATTTTTAATTAACATTATGGGGGTTGGCATGCAGCCACTAATATTTGTTGAGTACCTAAAAATATGTTAGGCCTGGTCAAAGCTAGACATGTGTGGTCCGTTTTGTTCCAATTTAATATTCGGACACATTTTTCGTTATTTAGATATTCGGATATATCTGAATACCCAAATTACAATATAAACAAATTTTACTGAATGCTCCGAATAACAAAACAAAATTTGTCTGAATTACGGGAATCAAATTTTACATCGAACTCCAGTCAAATTCCAACTGTACACATATTGTTGAAATCAAAGTCTGTGTGTGTTATTAGAGTACCATTTAAAAAAAAATGCTGTTTTTGTTAAGCCAAAGGTGATTTAAAGGGTCATTGTAATCATTGGATGAATATTTTTCTTTTTTTTGTTCACTTTGATACATTCGATTAGAAAAAAAAATTTAAGTTTTTGATTTGACCGATTCAAAATGCATGGATTTTAATGTTTGAAATGGAAAAAGATCAGTGAATTAGAAAAAAATTTGAAAAAGACATAAAACAAATTTCGAATACTAATTCCGAATATGAATCCCGAAAACAAAATTAATCAACCGAATTTAACAAAACAAAATAACTAGATTAACAAATCGAAACAAAAGTAAACAGTTTTTTTTCAATGTAAAGTAGTGAATGTACAGCTTGTATAACAGTGTAAATTTGCTGTCCCCAGAATATAACTCAACACACAGCCATTAATGTCTAAACTGCTGGCAACAAAAGTGAGTACACTCCTAAGTGAAAATGTCAAAATTGGGGCCAATTAGCCATTTTCCCTCCCCGGGGTCATGTTACTCGTTAGTGTTACAAGGTCTCAGGTGTGAATGGGGAGCAGGTGGGTTAAATCTGGTTTTACCGCTCTCACTTTCTTATACCGGTCACTGGAAGTTCCACATGGCACCTTATGGCAAACTCTGAGGATCTGAAAAAAAAGAATTGTTGCTCTACATAAAGATGGCCTAAGCTATAAGAAGATTGCCAGGACCATGAAACTGAACTGCAGCATGGT
>BLSH010483854.1:231656-261660 GCA_018402905.1 Glandirana rugosa | reverse complement strand
CCTTTTTCTCCACATATAGCAGTGAGCTCTTCCTATCACTCTACTGCCTGATGAAAGAGTGCGCCTGCTCCACACACCGCAGGCCTGCAGACTCTGAAACGCGTCGCATACCAGTGACGCGGGACGCTGTGCGCGTGGACCCTGGGATCTCTTCACCATCTCCATCGCCACGAGGGGAATTATACAGAGACGACCGCAGGCGGTCGCCCCAACCGATGGACTGTCTTCCCACGGACGACCTGCACACAGGAACCCGCAGGAAATAGACACTGCTATCCACATATGTCTATCCGCAGACAAAAGTGCGGACACGCTCTTCTAAGACTCTCAATCTGTGAGTGTAATCTTCCTGTGCATTTTTACTGTAATAAAACTTTCTGCATTTAGAGGCGCCTTCTCTCTGTTATTGCCTTCAGCCCTGGTGGTCCTGAAGCTAATTCAGCCGAGGATCGCTCATCGCTGGAAAATCCTCCTACCTGCCCTGGCTGCGGCCGCTGAGAGAGTCATCACATCGATTTCTGCATTCTCCCTGACTGTCACTGCAGAGAGTCTGACTGTCACACAGAGCGTGTGAGAAGACAGGGAGCCTGGAGGAGCCAAGTCACACAAGGAGGGAGGGGCCAAGAGCAGCAGTAGGTCCAGGAGGAGCGTGTGTACAGTCAGCAGCACCGTGATGAAGATTTCTTTCTGCCATCTGCCATCCCATCTATGGTAAAGGTAGGGCAAGCAAGCTGCCTGTATTTATATTGTTGTACGAGCCCTGGCCCTGCTGCTATGTGTGCTATGTGTGCCATCATGATTCATGCCCAAAGTCATACTCTGACAGTGACAATACCATCCATGTGCCCTGCCCCTGCTGTATGCGGTCTGACAATAATCTCATGTGCCCTGCCCCTGTTGTATGCGGTCTGACAACAATCTCATGTGCCCTGCCCCTGTTGTATGCAGTCTGACAATCCCATGTGCCATCATGCCTGCAGTCTATCACAATCCCAAGTGCCATCATGCTCTCAGTTTCTGACAATCCAAAATGCCATCATGCCTGCAGTCTCTGACAATCACTTATGCAATGTCCGCCATTTCTGACCATCTCTTGTGCCATGCCCGCAGTCTCTGACCATCTGTTGTGCCATGGCCGCAGTATCTGACCATCTGTTGTGCCATGCCCACAGTATCTGACCATCTCTTGTGCGATGTCCGCAATTTCTAAGCTTCTCTTGTGCCATGCCCACGGTATCTGACCATCTGTTGTGCCATGGCTGCAGTATCTGACCATCTGTTGTGCCATGCCCGCAGTCTCTGCCAATCTCTTGTGCGATGTCTGCAATTTCCGACCTTCTCTTTTGCCATGCCCACAGTATCTGACCATCTGTTGTGCCATGCCCGCAGTCTCTGCCAATCTATTGTGCGATGTCCGCAATGTCCTGGAGTGACTCTGCCATGTCAGCTGGTAGTGGGCAACAGCCTGCTATTAGCTGGCTCTGGGTGTACTCCTGTGACCTACAAGAGAAGTATGGCCAAAAAAGCTGTATATGTGGCTTTAGCTGTTTGCCTGGAGTTCAGTTTTAAATGTTGGTTGATAATTATTAATAATTTTAGTTCTCATGCCTTTTAAATACACACTATTGCTACCTTTTTTTTTTAAGGCGAAACAATATATGGCTCATCAATGGCAAGACACACAAGAGATATACACACTGTGTTATCAGCCATTTAAGGGTTTGCAGTAATCCAATAACAAGCACTTATGAGAGTCAGAAGCAAGTGCTACTGAGATTGACATGTTCTCCAATTAAATTTGAAGAAGTTTCTCACTGCATGTGATCCACAATGCTCATCAGCATGGCAGCTGGAGTAACAGAACTCACACTGTCTTGAGTCCTGCCCATCTTTGGCTGCCATGAGAATAATAGTCCTATATTATAAAAAATATTACGGCATACTATTAAAAAATTCCTCTAAAGCAGATATATTGGCAATTGCCAGCTTTCTTTTTAAGAGCCCTTTCACACTGGGGCTGGCGGGCGCTAGTGGTAAATCCCCGCTAGTTTCAGCGTGGATTTACTGCTGTTATAGCGGCGCTACGGCGCCGCTATGCAGGCGGGTGCGCGGCGCTTTTAACCCCCCACAAGGGGTTAAAACGGGGTTAAAAGTGCCGGAGCACCGCGCTACCGAGGCGGTGTGCAGCCGCTTCGGAAGCGCTGCCCATTGTTTTCAATGGGCAGGGGCGGTGGAGGAGCGGTGTATCACCGCTCACCGCACCGCCCCAAAGATGCTGCTTGCAGGACTTTTTGTAACGTCCTGCAAGCGCACCGCCCCAGTGTGAAAGCACTCTGGCTTTCACATTGGGGTGGGTGGGGAGGGATTTTTGAGGCGCTTTACAGGCGCTATTTTTAGCTAAATAGCGCCTGTAAAACGCCTCAGTGTGAAAGGGGTCTTACTGTGCAGCTAGACCTGAGGCAAATATTTGTGAGTGCTTTTGGCAGACCAAGGGCCATGTTCACATAAGAAATTGTGCTG
Organism: Glandirana rugosa; assembly: GCA_018402905.1. Classification (NCBI taxonomy): domain Eukaryota; kingdom Metazoa; phylum Chordata; class Amphibia; order Anura; family Ranidae; genus Glandirana; species Glandirana rugosa. Next base: position 259,140 of record BLSH010483854.1, on the reverse strand, counting down.
AGATGAATAATTATAAAAAATGCAAACAATATTTTTATCTATTTATATATTTGAATATGGCTCTCTAAATTGTGTAAGCCCTGTCTTCATGCATATGGAAACATTGAGCGTCTGGCAATAAGCACCAAGCTTTTGGAAATGCAACAATAGATGCTGCCAGCAGATCCAGCAGCACTGTAAACCTGATTTAAATGGGGCATTTTAAATTACAGGGAATAATTAACCACCTGTGAATGTTTGATGAATGTCACATTCACTGCATAATTAATATGTCCCAAAGTGTTACATTTTAGCTGGTGTGTAGGGAATGATGGGGATTTGAAATATGGTTGAATAAATATACACACAGAACTGTTTATACACAGGAATTTAAAACTGAGTATATGAGCTAACCTGTGAGTTTTCCCTTTGTATTTATAGCTTTCATGACCAACAATCCACAGAAGAACTGGCATATCTGTCAATGGCCAGCAGAATTGCTGATTGGCGAATGGAAATTCGCCAATGCTAATGCGCACATGGGCAAGAACAGCCAAGAAGATATATTTGCCAGTGCGCATGCAATGCATGACAGATTCTGGCGCCCAGTGGCCTATTTAACCACTTCAGCCCCGGAAGAATTTCCAGCTTTAGGACCGGAGCCCTTTTTGCGATTCGGCACTGCGTCGCTTTAACTGAAAATTGCGCGGTCGTGCGACGTTGTACCCAAATGAAATTTGCGTCCTTTTTTTCCCACAAATAGAGCTTTCGATTGGTGGTATTTGATCCCCTCTGCAGCATTTCTGATCGCCGCTATAAACAAAAGAAGAGCGACAATTTTGCAAAAAAACCCAAATTTCTTACTTTTTGCTAGAATACAAATCCAAACAAAATATAAAAAAACATTTTTTTTCACCGTTTTTGGCCGATTTATATTCTTCCTCATATTTGCGATAAAAAAAAATCGCAATCGGCGTTCATTGCTTGGTTTGCGCAAAAGTGGTCGCGTTTACGGATGATGAGAATTCATTTTTGGGGTTTTTTTTTTTTACTAGTAATGGCGGCGATCTGTTTTTTTTTTAGCGGTACTGCGATATTTCAGCGGGCATGTCGGACTATTTTGACACTTTTTTGGGACCATTGGCATTTATACAGTGATCAGTGCTATAAAAATGCACTGATTACTGTGTAAATGCCATTGGCAGTGAAGGGGTTAACCTGCAGGGGGCGCTCTAAGGGTTAACTATGTTCCCTGGGCGTGTTCTAACTGTGGGGGGACTGCCCTAGCTGGGGAAGGGAAGTGGTCACAGCCTTCGTATACAGGAAGGCTGTGATCACAGCCCTTCCCCCTCACACAGAACGGAGGTCCGTGTTTACATACACGGACCTCCGTTCCTTCGCTCCGGGGGGGGCATCGCGGGTAGCCGGCGGCAATCGAAGCCGCCGCACCTGCTCCCTGGCCCTCGCTGAACACAGTGAGCGCGCGGGCGTGCCTCCAGCGGCGCACGCGCGCTCACTTGGCTCGTGAGCGCGGCCGCCGTCGTATGATGGCGATTTGCGCTCACGAGCCACCTTGCCGCCGTCAATTGCCGATCGGCAAGGAGTTAAAGCCAGGAGCAGCAAACACTAATTTGCTGGATTATCTTCAGCTCCCCTGTGTGTTCCCAAGTTATTATTCCTGCTATTATTGGATTTCCTGTTACTGACCCGGCTTGCCTTTGACCCGTCTTATCTCCATTCCTGGCTTTGACCCTTGGCTTGTTCTAGTGATCCCGAGTCCTGCTGCTGCATCCATTGACACAGACAGCAGGACTCGGCACCTCCCCCGGCTCCCGTGTCACTGGATTTGATTGACAGCAGTGGGAGCCAATGGCTCCTGCTGCTATTAAGCTATCCAGTGAGGACCCGAGACAGCAGCTGGAGCTGCTGGGTTCAGGCTTATCACTGGAACAATCGGGTTCAGGTAAAAAAATGGGGGGGTTCTGGGGGGCAGCTCCAGCAGAGAAGGTTTTTCACCTAATGCATAGAATGCATTAAGGTGAAAAACCATGAGGGTTTACAACTCCTTTAAAGAGGTAGTGTGGCTAAGAGACACTTTGGGGCTTTGAGGGAAAGAGGGGAACTCTGGGGCTGAGTTTTCATTACTATCCATGAGTTGTTCCCCCCACCTCTCTGTACTCACACAGCTCAGAACTTCTCAGTGCAACGCCTGCCTGGGAATGAAGGCTGCTTCTACTTGTCCCCACCTCTGGCCATGTAATATGTCATATGATAAGGACAGACAGGAAGAAGGGCAGCCAACCATTCTCAGCCTTGCACCCCTACTGAGGAGTTCTGTTCTCAGCGGCTGTCCCCTCTCCCTGCTTTCTTCTGCCCACATTAGGCTCATATTGGAGGGAGGAGAGAGCAGAATCCTCACTCTTGCAGCTATTGCAGTATCTGCTTTTCCCGACTGGAGTGACACTGTCATTACACCCAGGGCCGGTTCTACCACTAGGCAGAGTAGGCAGTCACCTAGGGCGCACTGCCACCCAGGGTGCCAAGCCCCTGTCCATATACTACCCCAGCCTGTCCATATACTACCCCAGCCTGTCTATATACTACCCTAGCCTGTCTATATACTACCCCAGCCTGTCTATATACTACCCCAGCCTGTCCATATACCTGCAGACCACGGCTGGCATGAGGAAGCAAGCCAGTGCCACCATTGTTTGTCTTTTGGCCAGGTCCAGAGGCACAGGTACGGGCCTGTGGACCATGGCTAAAGAAATAGGTAGAGAGGCACTGCAAAAATCTCCACCTCTGCCACCTCCATCGTATACATGGACAGCGCAAAGGGAGTGGAGTCAGGGGCTGAGCCAAAGGGGGGGTGGCAAAATGAGGTTTCGCCTAGGGTGTCAAAAATCCTTGCACCAGCCCTGATTACACCTATCAATCAGCAGGCAGCTGGAGAATGGAACAGCGGTAAGTTTCCCAGGTATAGTGATGAGGAAGGCAGGTGGATGCCAGGAACCCTTCTACTTTTCTTCAGACTTGGGCACTACTCATTTCTAAGTGGGAGGCATTTCACAATTTTCTATAGTTACTCCTGCTGTGTAAAATTCAAGTGGAATTGAACAGCTAGTACCACCTTTTCTCCTGGTCTGACTGGTTCTGATGATGAAATAAAATGTATTGTGAAGTTTACGTAAGGTAAGCATTACTACCCAAATATAGGCATACAGTATGTGCAAATCAAGAGGTATACCTAGCTTGAATACCTAGGTATTACCTAGCAAGGTATACCTAGCTCCAATTTGCAAAATACAGAAAGAAACATTTTTGCTTTTTACCCATCTCTTTCATCCAGAACATGCACACTTTTTGTATTTCCTTCTTCAAAAGTCACCTTATTAATGTGCTAATCTAAGTGATTCTCATTAAATTAAGGACACAATATCTCAAGTTAAATTTTCTCCATGGTACTAGAATCCACCTTGCATCTTATCTTGATCATGCTTGAACAATACACAATATCAAATTTCTAATTTTTCATACAATTGCTGGAAGGGTGCATCGTTTGATTCCTTACTTATAGTTTCATAAATATTAAATATCAGAAGATTGGCACAGCTGAAAAGGTTTGAAAATTGTTTCGTAGCAATGTATTCCAAGGACAGCTTACTGTTGACTGGAAATAATATTGATGGCTCAGGTATATAAATAATACAGTCAAATCACACAGTTGGTAAAAATAACTAAGCTTTCTTGGTAATCTGAAGTGACAACTGTGGGCAAGCAGTTACAAAGTGCTCAGCTGTGATAATGCTTACAATTTCAGCTAGAGGATTCACATAACAAGATACGGCCAGGGATTACACGTCTATTGGTCCAAAAGAATAGGATGCAGAAGTGGCTTCAAACAAGTTTTTTTGGGGGCAGGGCAGTAGCGATGCTGCACATCAAATCATGTTCTTGGCAGGCGAACGTCATGTCAAATAGAAACTATTGGAAAGGTTAAACTACATGATTAAACTTGGAGAGGTACCTTAGTGGCTGTACAATCAGATAGTATCAGCTGTTATCTGTGCTTTGGAAGGAGATAGCATCAGCTGTTAAACCTGAGAAATAAACCAATTTTCTCTCTGCCTTGATAGAATGTAAGAAACTGTTCCAAGTCAGAAGGTGGCCACTTCTGTCAAGCTCTGTATATTAAATAGTGACAGGGTATTTCTTCTAAGGTAAACACGCACTGGCAATCTTTTAACCTATTTTGTTGAGGCAAGAGAATTTAATTTGTTCAGTAGTAAGCAACATGTGTATTGCATTTCCAACATTTGCAATTATATGGGTTAGATGATCACTGTCACGTACCTGGTGGATGAGTCTGACTTATGCAGTGGGTAACCTCCCTTACGACCCTGACTCGGGAAGCCCTGGTAGAGCAGACAGGTGGCTCGGGAGTGCAGGATGGTATGAGGGTTGGACTGGGTCACTGGTGTTGGTAGGGCGTCCGTGGATGCACTCGTGCACAAAAAGCGTGGTCGTACAGGCCGGGTCGTGAAGCTGGCTGGCAGTTCAGTACAGAAGGAGCAGGCAGATGGATGGTCGGGTTCAGGCAGGGTCGTCAACAGGCAGGCAGCAGAAGTACAGGAGATCTAAGCAGGAGAGTGGTCATAGGCAATCCAAGGGTCAGTACAGGCAGAAATCAGCAAAGTCAGGCAGGCTGGGTCACAGGAACAGATAATCAAAGTACAGGTAGATCAGGAACACACACTAAACGCTATAGATCAGACAGCACTTGATGCAGGGTGTGTTCAGTTGAAATAGAGCCGCCTGGCGCCGTTTCCGGCGTGTGCAAACGCACGTGCGCACTCGCGAACGCACGTTCGCTCATGCGAACGATCGTTTGCATCCGCGAACGCGCATGGACGCGTACGAACGCGACCAGGCACACGCATAAGCGCTAAAGTTCCAAAAGATGAGGGATTTCTCCTAACAATCACAGACTTTATGGGGTGGATGGATGTGCATGCACACCCCAATTGCCCAAGGGGTGAAACAATGTGGTCAGTGTTTCAGGTGGCTCTACAGACTTGTCAACTCAACTTAGTTCTACCATGTGAAATGGGTAGGCATTAACAGAAATAGGCTGCCAGTGATGTCTCGTCAAATGGAACACTAGCAATCTAAAAATTGCATGTTATGTTTATGTGTAACCTTGGTCTGCCTAACTTTAACTATTCCATACATTTTAAAGTCAGGTGTTACGAAAAACAGCCACTTCCGGGCGTTTGGCATGCCTGTGCGCGTTCGTGCGCTCGCCATTGGTGCCATACAGGCCTATTTAAGTGGACTACACCCTGCAGCCAGTGCTGTCCGTTCTACAGTGTCTGAGTACCTGTGAGCCCCAGCTCTGTTCCTGTTTCCTGTGTTACTACCTGCTTTCTGATCTGACCCGGCTTTACCTGACCTGCTGATTATCTGCCTGCACCGACCCCGGCTATCCAAGACCATCCGATTGTCTCATCCCTCTGTACCTCTGCTGCCAGTCTGTTGACGAACTTTGCCTGAACTTGACCACCCTCTTGCCTGACCCCTTTGTACTGCACAGCCAGCCAGTTGCCGACCCAGCCTGCACGACCCCCCTTCTGATCTGCAAGACCACCTGGAGCATCACATCACCACCAGTGACCATCCAGCCCTCATGCCATCCCGCACTCTTGGACTTCCTGTCTGCTCTACCAGGGGTCCCTGAATTGGGTGCGCAAGAGCGGTTGTTCCCTGCACAAGCCAGACTCCACCACCAGGATCGTGACAGTAACGGACAGCCATGACGAGTCTGCGCAGGGAACCTGCACTCCCATGTACGATATGTGTGCTCACCTTGCTGGTCTCACACAGGCAGTAAAGAATATGCAAGATGGCTATACCCGGTTGGAGGAACGGGTACAAGAGCTCTCAACTTCCCCAGCCTCTGGAGCTGCCCCATCCGCAGCCCGCACCTTCATGGCCATGCCCTTGGAGCCCAAGGTACAACTGCCCGACAAGTTCTCAGGGGATCGATGCAAGTTCCGGGCCTTTTGGAATGCGTGTGAGCTCTATTTCGGCCTCCAGCCACACACCTTCTCCTTCGAGCCACTAAGGTGGGGCTTGTCATCTCCCTGCTGCAGGACGAACCCCAGTCATGGGCCCATAGGCTATGGGAGCAGAATGCTCCGGAGGTCACCACATTGGCCTCATTTTTCCAAGCCATGGCGCAACTCTATGAGGACCCCCACCAGGCTGCTACAGCAGAGGCCACCCTGCATGCACTCCAGCAGAGTCGCCGCCCAGTGGAGGACTATGTTTCGGAATGTCGGTGCTGGAGAGCAGACACAGCCTGGAACAGTGCCACCCTGTGCTTCCAATTTAGGATGGAATTGTCCGAACCCTTAAAGGACAAGCTGGCATGAGTAGGGGTACCCTAGACCCTGGATGCACTGATTAACCTGGCCATCTCAATTGATCGGCATCCCAGAGAGCGCCGCGCCGAAAGGTCATCAGGGCAGTTGCGCCCCACCTGGATGCTCCCATGGGTCCCTAGTTACCTGAGTCCAGCTACGCTCAGCCCAGTAACCTCCTCCTCCTCTCCCCAGGACTCCCCCGAGCCCATGCAGATCGGGCTCCTATGCCCGTCACTCACCGCCGAGGAAAGGCAACAATGCTTCTCCCTGAATTTGTGCCTGTACTCTGGCGAACCATGCCATGTGGTCAGAGCGTGCCCCGCCAAGCGCGGTAAGTGTTCTCCGGCTATCCAAAGTGGCTTACCCAGCTCACCAAGCCAAACCTCTCATTTTACTGTTCTCCTCTAATTGCAGCTTCCCGGAGGGAATATCAGTGTCCCAGCCATCATTGGCTCCGGAGCGTGCAGCTGTTTCGTTGCCCAGGACTTCGCAGCGCTGCACCGCATCACATTACAACTGAAGTCCCACAAGATGGTCATCTGGCTGGCAGATGGGTCTCATATTAAATTTGGAACCCACGAGACCATCCCGCTTCCGTTCACAACACCGGAAGGTCATCAGGAACTCTTACGGCAAGATGTCATTGCTTCTCCCCTCTGTCCCATCATTTTGGGTCTGCCCTGGTTTCAGACACATAGCCCCAGCATTGATTGGTCCACAGGGGCCATCCAGTTCAGGTCATCTTACTGCCGGCAGCATTGCTTAAAGTCTGAAGGAGTAGCAGTCCCCCTGTTACTCTCCCTGGACTCCGACGCTGAAGCAGACATCCGTCTATTACTTCCACCTGCTTACCATCCATTCCTGGATGACTTCAGCAAAAAAGGGGCTGACAAACTACCTCCTCACAGACCCTACGACTGCCCCATTGAGATCTTGCCGGGGGCTGAAGTACCTTTCATAAGGATTTACCCTCTCTCGGAACCTGTACTAGCGGCCCTCAAGGCCTACCTTGATGACAACTTGGAAAAGGGGCTCATCCGACCCTCTACGTCTCCTGCAGGGGCTGGTCCCAGAATTGTTCCAGTGGTTGGGAGCTGCAACCATCTCTACTAAACTTGACCTGTGGGGAGCGTACAATCTCATCCGCATCAGAGAAGGAGATGAGTGGAAGACTGCATTCCGCACCCACTTTGGTCATTATGAATATTTAGTCATGCCCTTTGGACTATGCAACACTCCCGCGACCTTCCAACATTTCCTAAACGATGTGTTCTGGGACTTCCTCGACCTGTTTATCATCATTTATTTTAATGATATCTTAATCTTCTCCTCTTCCCTTGAGGAGCACCGCATACATGTCGCCAAGGTCTTGGGTCGGCTCCAGCAACACGGCTTGTATGCTAAAGCAGAAAAGTGTGCTTTTGAGCAGCCTAGCATCCACTTTTTTGGACTGATTATCTCCATCACGGGCATCCATATGGATCCTCAAAAAGTATCCACTATCCTGGACTGGCCGGCACCGACAGACAAAAAAGGGGTCCAACGGTTCATGGGCTTCGCAAATTTCTATAGAGAGTTCATTAAGGGCTTCTCAGCCATCATTGAACCAATTACCCAGCTGACCAAACAGAACGTCCGGTTCCGTTGGTACCCCGAAGCCCAAGCCGCTTTCCAGAAACTCAAGTCTCTGTTCACCTCCGCACCCATTCAACACCCTGACCCGGCTCTGCCATACGTCCTAGAAGTGGACGCTTCGGAAACTGCAGTAGGGGCCATCCTCTCCCAGCGCCAAGGCACCAAGGCCTTGCTCCACCCAGTAGCCTTCTTCTCCCGCAAACTGTCTGCACCAGAGAGGAACTACGACGTGGGGGACAGGGAGCTACTGCCCATCAAGTCGGCCCTAGGGGAATGGAGGTACCTACTTGAGGGGGTCACACACCCCATTCTCATTTACACGGACCACAAGAACCTGGAGTACCTAAAAACAGCCAAGAGAGGAGACCCCAACAGGCCCGCTGGGCACTCTTTTTCTCCAGGTTCCAGTTCCATCTGACCTACCGGCCGGGATCAAAAAATGTAAAACCTGACGCTCTGTCCCGGATGTTTTCTGAGTCAGGAGACAGTACTCCGCCTGATACCATACTCCCGGCAAGGAACTTCCTGCTTACCCATGAGGATGATCTGTCCCAAATACGACGAGACTTGGCAGGATCCTCTGATGCCAGGCTAACTGCCAAAAACGGTCTGTGCCGTTGGCGCCAAACAAGCCTATTTAAGTGGACTACACCCTGCAGCCAGTGCTGTGAGCCCCAGCTCTGTTCCTGTTTCCTGTGTTACTACCTCTTTTCTGATCTGACCCGGCTTTACCTGACCTGCTGATTATCTGCTTGCACCGATCCCGGCTATCCATGACCATCCGATTGTCTCATCCCTCTGTACCTCTGCTGCCAGTCTTTTGACAAACTTTACCTGAACTTGACCACCCTTTTGCCTGACCCCTTTGTACCGCACAGCCAGCCAGTTGCCAACCCAGCCTGCACAACCACCCTTCTGATCTGCAAGACCACCTGGAGCATCACATCACCACCAGTGACCATCCAGCCCTCGTGCCATCCCGCACTCTTGGACTTCCTGTCTGCTCTACCAGGGGTCCCTGAATCGGGTGCGCAAGAGCGGTTGTTCCCTGCACTGTTACAATAAGGGAGGCTTTTCAGCCCTTGTTCAGACTGCTATGGCTTCAAAGTCTTGCGACTTTGAATCTGACATTCCTGCGTGACTTCATCGTGGCTTGCATACAACTTCTTTAACAGAAGTCAATGCGCAGTCATGTTGGAACAGTTGGGAGCATGAAATTGTCCAAAATGTCTTGGTATGCTGGCACCTTAAGATTTCCCTTCACTGGAACTAAGGGGCCAAGCCCAACGCCTACAAAACAACCCCTCACCATAATCCCCCTCCACCAAATGATTGGGACCAGTGCACAAAGCAAGGTCCATAAAGACATGGAAGAGTTAGTTTGGAGTGGAGGAATTTGACTGGCTTGCACAGAGTCCTGACCTGAACCCGGTAGAACATCTTTGGGATGAATTCGAGTGGAGACTGCGAGCCAGACCTTCCCGTCCAACATCAGTGTCTGACCTCACAAATGGTAGAATAGTCAAACATTCTCATAGACACTCCTAAACCTTGTGGACAGCCTTCCCAGAAGAGTTGAAGCTCTTGTAGCTGCAAAAGGTGGGCCAAGACAATATTGAACCCTACTGAATAAGACTGGGATGCCATTAACTACTTGCCGACAATATCGCGTGGATATACGCCGGCAAAGTGGCTCCGCTGCGCAGATTGCCGTCTATAAACGGTGATACGCGCAGCCGCCATTGTGGGCAGGCGCGCTCTCATGTCTGCCGCGTGTTTCGTGAGTGGGGCCGCGGATCGGGTGAACTCGATGTCTGCTGGCGACCCGTGATGGCCTAGTACAGAGGAAGAATGGGGAACTGCCGATGTAAACACTGCAGTTCCCCGTTCTGACAGGTGGCATGACAGTGATTTACTGATCCCTATAATCGGGATCAGTTAGATCTGTCATGCCCCTGCCAGCCCAGTCCCCATACAGTTAGAACACTCATAGGGAACACAGTTAACCCCTTGATCGCCCCCTACAGGTTAACCCCTTCCCTGCCAATGACATTTACACAGTAATCCATGGCTATTTTTAGCTCTGATCACTGAATAAATGTCAATGGTCCCAAAAAAGTGTCAAAAATGTCCAATCTGTCCGCCGCAATATCGCAGTCCCACTAAAAATCGCAGATTGCCGCCATTACTAGTAAAAAAAATAGTAAAAACATCATAAACTAATTCTCATAGTTTGTAAACGCGGCAACTTTTGTGCAAACCAATCAATATACGCCTATTGCAATTTTTTTTTACCACAGATATGTAGAAGAATATATTTGACCTAAACTGATGAATACATTTTTTTTTTTTTGGACATGTATTAGCAAAAAGTAAAAAATATAGGTTCCTGTACTACTTTTGTCCGACTTTGATCCTACTTCAGCCCATTGAAAGGCATTGAAGTCGGATCAAAGTCGTATCAGTGTCTTCACTGATCCGACTTTGGCATGCGACTTGTGCTCTGGGGATCATGAAGGGGAACTCCACGCCATATTTTTAAAGAAAAAACTGCCATGGGGTCCCCCTCCAGGAGCATACCAGGCCCTTTGGTCTGGTACAGATTTTAAGGGGAACCCCATGCTGAAAAAACAGCATGGGGTCCCCCCCAAAATCCATACCAGACCCTTATCCGAGCACGCAGCCTGGCAGGCAAGGAAAGGGGGTGGGGACAAGTGAGCGCCCCCCCCTCCTGGACCATACCAGGCCGCGTGCCCTCAACATGGGGAGTATGGGTGCTTTGGGGCAGGGGGGGCTCTGCGCCCCCCACCCCAAAGCACCTTGTCCCCATGTTGATGAGGACAAGGGCCTCTTCCCGACAACCCTGGCCGGTGGTTGTCGGGGTCTGCGGGCGGGGGCTTATCGGAATCTGGAAGCCCCATTTAACAAGGGGGCCCCCAGATGCCGGCCCCCCACCCTATGTAAATGAGTATGGGGTACATCGTACCCCTACCCATTTACCTGGAAAGAAGTATGTACACAAAAAACCACACGGCTTTTTAAAATATTTTATTAAATCTGCTCCGGCGGTCTTCTCCCCTCTCCGGTGTCTTCTTTTCTTCGTCTCTTTTGCGGGGTCTTCCATCTTCTGAGGGGTCTTTTCTTCTCCTTCTCTGCGGCGTCTTCTGCTCTTTTGCCGGTCTTCTCCGCTGTCCTCTTCCCTCTCTTCTTCTCCTTCTTCTTCTTCTTCTTCCCAGGTTGACACGACGCAATCTCCTTCACGAATGCCCTCTCCGCTCTGTGCTGTGCCTTATATTGGCATGGGGTGTGGCCACCAGATGACATCACCCGGAGGCCCCCCTTATATGATGTCACAGCTCCGCCCCCAGGATGTGAGCTCATATGGTGCGGGGCCTCCGGGTGATGTCATCTGGTGGCCACGCCCCATGCCAATATAAGGCACAGCACAGAGTGGAGAGGGCATTCGTGAAGGAGATCCCGTCGTGTCACCATGGGAAGAAGAAGAAGAAGAAGGAGAAGAAGAGAGGGAAGAGGACAGCGGAGAAGACCGGCAAAAGAGCAGAAGACGCCGCAGAGAAGGAGAAGAAAAGACCCCTCAGAAGATGGAAGACCCCACAAAAGAGCCGAAGAAAAGAAGAGCCAGAGAGGGGAGAAGACCGCCGGAGCTGATTTAATAAAATATTTTAAAAAGCTGTGTGGTTTTTTGTGTACATATTTCTCTCCAGGTAATTGGGTAGGGGTACGATGTACCCCATACTCATTTACATAGGGTGGGGGGCCAGCATCTGGGGGCCCCCTGGTTTGTTGTTCCAGATTCCGATAAGCCCCCGCCCGCAGACCCCGACAACCAAGGCCAGGGTTGTCGGGAAGAGGCCCTTGTCCTCATTAATATGGGGACAAGGTGCTTTGGGGTGGGGGCCGCAGAGCCCTCCCTGCCCCAAAGCACCCATACTCCCCATGTTGAGGGCACACGGCCTGGTATGGTCCAGGAGGGGGGGCGCTCGCTCGTCCCCACCCCCTTTCCTGGTCTGCCGGGCTGCGTGCTTGGATAAGGGTCTGGTATGGATTTTGAGGGGGACCCCACGCTGTTTTTTCGGCATGGGGTTCCCCCTTAAAATCTGTACCAGACCAAAGGGCCTGGTATGCTCCTGGAGGGGGACCCCATGCCAGTTTTTTTAAATTTGGCGTGGAGTTCCCCTTCATGATCATCAGAGCACAAAGTGCCTGGCATTGTCGGGATCAAAGTCGGATCCCTGTTCACAGACAAACGGTCTGACTTTGACCCCATGTAGGACCGTGAATCGCACGGCAAAGTAGGATCAAAGTCGGACCGTTTCTTTGTCGGATAGTGTGAACCCAGCCTCACCTTGGGAAGATGCAGACTAGAATTCTGCAATCACTGAGCAGCAAATGATATCACCTGTGATGTATTTCAGTTATCCTGCAAACCTGGCCTGTTAGTGGGTCCCGAGTACTGGAGTTGAGAACCACTGGTGTAAAGGCAGGCATCCCAATACGTTTGACAATATAGTGTATGTTAGACTGGCCATACATTAAACTATTTTCTTGTACGATTTTCCTAGATTTACCAAAACCATATAATAAGAGGTCAAACCTAAACACTTTCAATTTGTGTGCAATCAGGCAGGCCCTTGCCCTAGATAGTTGAAGGTAAATCTAAAGGAAATTTAATAAGAAAACTGTATAATGTATGGCCAGCCTTAGACGACTGATCTTTACATGACAGTTTAGAATGATACCTAAAAATCTTTGCAGTCAAAAATCTTGAGCCCATCTTTGCCCAAACCTTCTTTTGAAAATGCTAATTGCCTTGCTCTAGTCATCCCAGCCAGCATGGAAATGAACTCTGTAAGTTAAAAATTGACAAAGCAGTTGCTTTATTTCTGTGAAAAAAGTTAAAGTTTCAAGTCGTTTTTAAAAGGGCTATAGACTAATTGCGTGCAGGAGTACTAACAAATGTGTAATAATATGAAATACGTTGATCATCATTATTATCGCTACTACAACTCTATTTTTCTTACTTACTAATAGCCCACTTCCTTCAGTACTTTGCTGTGGGTGGGAGGGCTTAACATTTAGGCCTCATGCACACAGGACATTTTTGACTGTTTTACAGCAGCTGTTTTCAGCTGCAGACGTTTTTTTCTGCAGTCAATAAACCCTCCATCATGTTATCCTATGTGTCCATGCACACACAGGCTGTTATCAACTGTTTTTAGCAGTGACGTTTTTGAGCTGTAAAAAAACCCCAAAGAGCTGAGGGTTTCTTTGGACTGTTTACAGCTGTAAAACGTTCAAACACTTAAAAACGTCCAAAAACGTCAATCCCCAACGTTTTTGGACGTTTTAGACCAATTGTAAAAAAAAAACGCTGGCCCTTTAAAAATGTGAAAAAACCCGAAAAAACTGCAGTAATATAACGCTGGTAAAAGCTGAAAACATCCCTGATAAGCTACTGACTGACGTTTTTTGGCTGTTTTTTTTTAAAGTCCTGTGTGCATGAAGCCTTAGTAGCTTATCAGGGATGTTTTCAGCTTTTACCAGCGTTATATTACTGCCATTTTTTTCACGTTTTTTTTTGCGTTTTTAAAGGGCCAGCATGTTTTTTTTCTCAATTGGTCTAAAACATCCAAAAACGTTGGGGATTGACGTTTTGAGCGTTTTTGGACGTTTTTAAGCTTTTGAACATTTTTACAGCTGAAAAACGTCCAAAGAAACCCTCAGGTCTTATGCTTTTTTTACAGCTCAAAAACATCACTGCTAAAAACAGCTGATAACAGCCTATGTGTGCATGAACACATAGGATAACATGATGTAGGGTTTATTGACTGTAGAAAAAAACGTCTGCAGCTGAAAACAGCTGCTGTAAAACAGTCAAAAAACGTCCTGTGTGCATGAGGCCTTACACTGAAGCCCTGATAAATGAGATAGTGAAAAAGACAGGTAAACTACTGAAAATAGACTAGGTAACTAAAACAAACTAAAAGTTAATTCTATAAACTGATGTCTCCTCCTCGACTTCTATCCACAGCAGAAGGCCCTGGTAGTGAAGTGACTATGATGATAGCTCTCCAATTACAGTCCAGTGACAGTATGGAGGTCACCTGGGGAAGACCCATCAAAAATGTTGCTATGGGGCCCCATTATCTGTAGTTATGCCCCTACCAGGAACAAATCAAGGTAAGGACTTCTATCTTTAGTTGACATCCCTGATCTTCATACTTAACCCTGGTAAGTGACTTAGAAGTATTAAAGCCAGTTGGTCATTATAGCCAGGGAGTGAACATTTTCAAAGAGCCTCTGTGTTGCTCTTCTGTCTATATTTAAAGGGCAACTTTTGTGGGAAAAAAATAGCAAATAAAAATAATATTGTATATACAATTGAGACACAAGTATGGTCAATGTACAACAAGGTGCTGGGCCACAATCTTTATTATGTCTTTACATTTTTAAATGTTTTCTTGTTTTCTAGTTACAATGTGCCAGTTTTATATATATATATATATAGTATCTCATAAAAGTGAGTACACAGCTCTGGTGAACTCCATGCCCAAGAGGGTTAAGTCAGTGCTGGAAAATAATAGTGGCCACACAAATATTAACACTTTGGGTCCAATTTGGACATTTTCACTTAGGGGTGTACTCACTTTTGTTGCCAGCAGTTTAAACATTAATGGCTGTGTGTTGAGTTATTTTGAGAGGACAGCAAATTTACACTGTTATACAAGCTGTACACTCACTACTTTACATTGCAGCAAATTGTAATTTCTTCAGTGTTGTCACATGAAAATATATAATAAAATATTTACAAAAATGTGAGGGGTGTACTCACTTTTGTGAGATACCGTATATATACACATAATGAATACCTGCAGACTCCATTAATAACATGAAGGTTTATTTTGTGTAGAAAACACTACTTTTATATTTACCTAATAACAGCCATTACTTATGTGTGAAAAACATTATTCATGTCAATTTGTTACACGTCATAGTAAATCCACATTTTAGTTTTCAATTCCTGAGTGAAAAATTACCTTGTAAGTATTTTAGTATCTGAGATTAATTAATTGCCATACTCTTTTTGTAATTACACAGGATTTACTAGCAAAATGAAAATTGCTGCCCAACAACAGAAGGAAATGACTAGATTGAGTAATTGCCCTATCTTGTTGACAGCTGCTTGGGAGCCTGTGTCTACAATTGAGCTTGGCTTTCTGCTGGAGTTTGACTGAAGGTGCCAGGATCAAAGAGCAAATACATATTCCTACCTTTCTTTTGTTCATGTTAAAACTTTTTGTTTTCCTGTCTCCTTCTGCATAGATAATACTATCAATTGCCCGCATCACCACCGGGCATCGTTTTTTATTGTTTAATAAACATTTATTACAATTTTTTCTTTAACTTTATGTCTAAATGAATTAAAGTATCACTAAAGGCAAGACTTTATTTCGTTTTGGATGGAGTGGAGAAAGATTAGACCCTCTGTCAGGTTTTTATTGCTGTCCGTGTCCCCATTAAGGAGACTCACCCTCTCTATTTGTTCTGTTTACCATTATCATTGAAAGTAAAAGAAAATACCAAATTTTGGGTTGTCTTCAGAAAAGTAATAGCAGAGAAATCTTCCAATGGGGACACTACTTCTGGTGACCTGGGGGTCTTTATTTGCAGGCATTTCCTCTCACTTCCTGTTTGGCTATGGGAAGCAATATCTCTGTAATGGGACACAGATGACGAAAAAAAGATCTGTCAGGGGTTATAACCTAACCCTCCCTTACTCTATGCAAAATGAAAAACATTTTGCCTATAGTTCTACTTTAAGGCAAAACTTATACACAGTGTACAGTATGACACAAAACTTGAATCACCAGCTTTATAGTTGTAGACTGCGGTCATAGCCTTTTCAAATACATTATAAGAGGAAACAATTCAGCTTCCAGGAAAAGGTAACAGATAGGAGCGGAAGGAATGGGAGGGAAAGGGTTAACCGGGGGAGGGAAGGAAAAACTTGATCTTGAGTGAGCTACATAATGATAGAGAGTCAACAATATTGGTAATATGTTATTACTTAAGAGGTAGAAGAGATAGAGGCTGAAATTATATCTGTAAGGAATGGTTCTTTTGAACTGGAACCAACAGGCCCATATTTTGTTGTGGTGACTGGGAGAAGAGCGTGAAAACTGTGTTCCTCCAAAACATATAATCTATTTTCCTAAACCATTGGACCATTGATGGAGTGGACATTTGACCGGAGAGGTTTAGTATAAGAAATTTTGGCACATTCAACAGATGTGGGGTAATGGAGTGTTTATATTGACCTATTGGCAGTAGTTATTTTTTGGTTTTGTGCTGCCCTAGCCAAGACTGGTCTCTGGTCGACTGTGCAGAATTTCAGGTGGACATGTAGCGTCTCTGGTCGATTGTGCACACTTTTAATGCGGGGTCTCTGGTTGCTATGCGGGGTCTCTGGTGGCTATGTGGGGTCTCTGGTGGCTATGCAGGGTCTTTGGTGGACTGTGGGGTAGTAGCATGCAGTCTCTGGTATTACTGGTGTGCGTCAGTCAGGCAGTCTCAGATAGGACTAGAGAACAGTGTTATTGACCCTCTTACTTGGCTATCATGTGGGCGATTTACTAGGCTGCTCTGCATTTCTGATCCAGTCACATGGTAAGCGCCAGTGAGGGCTCCAGTATGACTTGGAGCTGCCTGTGTCCCCGGCTGTTATTATTACTGAATTTTCCAGTTCTTGCCGACAGGCAGACTGGTGGATGGCTCCCTGGGGAGGTGCAGAAGAGCACGGCATGCAACCCTGAGGCATGGGGAGGCACATTGTGACATTGTAAGTTGGGAGTTGAGACATTTACAAATGTAAAGCGGGTGCCACTGTATACCGTTCTTGTCTCAGGGTCTGATGGGGAAGCTGCAGCAGAGAACAGCTGCGGCTTCCTCATCAGACCCTGAGACATGATTCGTCCAAGGCAAACATATTAGGAGCGTCTCTGCAATCCTATTAGTATCCCTTCTGCCTGTGGATGTCGCTGCCCCCCTTGAAAAATGCTGCCCAAGGCAAACGCCTTGTTTGCTTTGCGGTAGATATGCCCCTGCCTATTGGTTTGTTTGTACAGTGAAGGCCACCATTTTCCTAATTGTTGAATGGTGGGCTTTCCTCTTTGCTCACCGCTGAGGTTCCCATTACACCTTCCTGATTTTCCTTCTGACATTTTTGTGTGCTGCATAACAGGCTACAAAGTCTGTGTGATTAGTCTTCAATAACTTGCTTGTTCATTCCTCACCAGTGGTGGCTGGTGCTCCATTCTTTTGGGGGGGGGGGGGGCGGCAAACCCCCGTTCAGTCGGTCCGTCAGTCAAAATCCACTCCCCCCGTTGATTGGTTGCTTGGCAATACAACACACAACCCCCCCGTTGCTTTCCTGTCCGTCCACCCACCGACCACAGGCAGCTTTGGCGGCTTTCCCCTGCATCTCCTCCTTAAAAGCTTTCCACTGCATCTCCTCCTCAGTGGCCAATAAGGTCGCTTCTCCTCTCAGCCAGTCGGGTCGTGGGACCCGCTTCCTGATTGGCCAGGAGGTGAATCAGGAAGACAATAGCAAATATTAATTTGCTATTGTCACACAACTGGGTGGGCCCAGGGCGCAGTGCTCTGCGCCCAGAGCCCAACGTTTTTTTAAGCCAATTAGAGCCTCGGGCTCTAATCATGTGCTTCTAAACAAAAAAAAAAAAACACTGGAATTCATGCGTCCAGCGCCCCTAATGGAGCTGTTCCTCAACATTGCATGGGAAAAGAAGTTCTGCTTTGTAAAAAATATCATTCCATATATTACACTATTCAGTTACATAGTTAAATGCATAGAAAAAGGGAGATCCAGCAACTTCATCCAAAGTGCTTAAACAAATACATTTCAAACCCGCATTCACGGAGCATGTAGTTGATTCAACGGAAGGCAATATAAAGCCTAGTCCAAACTGCTCCTAAAGAGAAAACATCCTTTCAAACTTTTTTTTTTACCATGTTTTTACCGCGTTTTGTGTTTTTTTTTTGGGGGGGGGGATTTGTTGTTAGTCAGATTTAAAAACACAAAACACAAATCTTGGCAAATTCGCAGTAAAACACATAAAAAAAACAACACTTGCGTTTCTGGTGCAGCTCCATTGAAGTCTATTGCATGCAAAACACAAACTGCAGTGAGAAAAAAAGTTCCCGACCCTTTGCAAAAAAGGCAACGCTGCAAAATGCACAGATGTGAACTACATCCACAGGAAACCATGTTAAATGGACTGTAGTGCATTTCTGCAAACTGCAAAACGTGGTAAAAAACGCATAGGTGTAAACCTAGGATAAAGCGCAGCTAGTTATAGCAGTGATTTACTGCTGTTTAAGCAGTGTTTTTCGACTGCTTTTTGGGGGGCGCTTTTAACCCCCAAAAAGGGGTTAAAAGTGCCAGTATTGCGGCACTTCCGAATCGCTTTTAAGGCGCTTCAGAAGGCACTGCCCATTCATTCCAAAGGGTAGGGGTGGTTTAGGATGCAGGACTTTTTTTCTCGTCTCGCAAGTGACCAACCCCAGTGTGAAAGCACTCTTTACTTTTAGCGCTAAAACGCCTGAAAACTGCCTCAGTGTGAAAAGAGTCTTAACAATGGAAGTAACCTCCAGGTTCATTCTGTTATTTTTTTTTCTGTTGTGTCCCTCTATCTCCCCTACAGGGATACACATATCAATAAAAACCTGACAGAGGTTTTAACTCTTCCTCGCCCTATCTATACTAAAAAGTAGGAAAAAGCTCAATTTGCATTTCCACTTTAATACCTCTTCTCACTGACATTATAATCGAAATTGTTTTGGCTACTTTATTTCAGTGTTTTCTCCTTAGACATGGCCTCAAAAAGATATGAGTTATGGATTTGAGCTAATGTTGATTAGGTAAGCACAACATTTCTTTGAACTTGTTATACAGTATCTCACAAAAGCGAGTACACCCCTCACATTTTTGTAAATATTTTATTATATCTTTTCATGTGACAGCACTGAAGAAATTACACTTTGCTACAATGTAAAGTAGTGAGTGTACAGCTTGTATAACAGTGTACATTTGCTGTACCCTCAAAATTACTCAACACACAGCCATTAATGTCTAAACCGCTGGCAACAAAAGTGAGTACACCCCTAAGTGAAAATGTCCAAATTGGGCCCAATCAGCCATTTTCCCTCTCCGGGGTCATGTGACTCATTAGTGTAACAAGGTCTCAGGTATGAATGGGGAGCAGGTGTGTTAAATTTGGTGTTATCTCACTCTCTCATTCTGGTCACTGGATGTTCAACATGGCACCTCATGGCAAAGAACTCTCTGAGGATCTGGAAAATGGAAAATTTCCTATCAAATACTTACCGTAATTTTCCTTTCTTGATGGACTCCATGGCAGCATACGTATGGGTTAATCCCGCCTCCTCTCCACTCCTATAGGACCCCACTCCCAAAAATTTAGGCTCAGAGCGAGATTCCGTGTTCCGTAACTAGCCTACTCCTGACATTGGGGTGGGAACTCCTGCTGCCATGGAGTCCATCAGGAAAGGAAAATTACGGTAAGTATTTGATAGGAAATTTTCAGTTTTCCTGACAGACTCCATGGCAGCATACGTATGGGATTTAACTAGCCATACACCTCATGGGCGGGCAATGCTGAAAATGCTGAACCAAAGGCTTTAATTTGTACCGTCAACAGACATGCCCTTCAAGCCACAAAAAAACAGAGGATAACGAAGCAGGCTCTGCATAATAATGAGCCATAAATGTATTGAGGGCCGCAAGGCCGCCCTACGGACTATATTGGGAGCCACATACTGCAAAGCTGTCCGAGATGTAGACACACTTCTGGTTGAGTGAGTGGCCACCACCTCCAGAGAGCCAAGACCTCAGCTCTGAGCCTGTTGGATGGCCCGGACAACTCGTGCCACCATCATCCTAGATGAGGCACATTTTCCATGTTCTTTTCGGCAAAAAATGAACAGGTATCCTAAAGCCTGAAGGATGCTATAGCTTGCAGATATAATAATATCTGAGAGATTCCTAGAACCAAGAAAAGGCCATCTTATACATAGCTCACATTTGTTTTGCACTTGCCAAGTCACGCATAGTAGTGCAAAAGTCAGATCACTTATTTGTAAAAGAAAGGGTATTGCTGAGAGCCAAACTCAGGATTCCAGAACATGACCTCTCCCATGTCTAAAGGTTGTATGTTAGTACCCTAAAGGTTAGCAGAACAATTCCTTGGTACCCATAAAAATGATGTAATCTTGAGATTCGAGTCGCGCATAGGCAACAGCGCCACTCACTCTGAAAAGAGTCTTAAGAAAGGTTCTCCATGGCGATGCCTCAGTTTGAGGCAAAATATGCAGACGTGATAGCCACGAGAAAGGTAATTTGACAGAGTTCTTGTAGGGACAATCTTAGAATACTGTGCTCCAATCCCGAGGGATTCGAGAACAAGAGGGAGGTACCATTTGGGAAGCCTCTGCTTACTCCAAAGTCTGAGCCTAGGTCATGACAGAAGGTCTGGCCTGAGGGGAATGGGCTCTGGTTTCCGGTAGCTGATCCATGCTAACACAGGGAGCCATGGCGAATACGGCATCTCTGCCTCTACCTCCACGACTTCTGTTTTGAACCTTCACAAAAACCCGAGGTTGACCGGAACAGGAAGAATCGCACAGGTCCCGCTGCATATCCAATAATCTGTCAGGCCCCTGTCCTGAAGCCTTGGAGATACCAGCCCTGCGTATATGTTAGCATATATTATGATATCATGCGTTGGAAGCTTTTTGAGTGATATCCTTTACAGAATACTTTTCTTTCATGGAGGAATAGCAGAGCTAGCAGAACATGTCTTCTAGCATGGAGATAGGAACAGGAACTATACAAGCGCACACTAGATACAGAAGGTACATCCTGTGATAATATTATAACACAGAATACACACTAATACTGCAGTGCCACCTACCAGTATAGACAGTTATAGCGTATATATGTAGTTTACGGTACCAAGCAACTTTACTGTTGTACTTCCAACAGCATAAAACTTCTCCAACTTCTTGGTGCACCGGAAGACAGACAGGTTGATTTTGGACTGACCCCCAGGGACCTGCCTGAAAACTACCACATGGAGAGACCATTTGTTGCGTTTTCAGTTGGACTCCAGAAAGAAAGCCTATTAGAATCATTCAGTCCAAGGCATACTGCCTTGTAGGGATCAGAAGGCTTCCAGTAATTTCAGAATGTTTGCACACTCCTGTGAAACTGACAGCCCCACCTGTCCTGCATTATCCCTGATAGGCAGTAAGTCCCCCGTTTTGTTTCGCTGGTATCAAACGCGATTGTGAAGCAGTAGATGGGGCAATGGAATGGCCAATAAATACCTTTCTCCGTTGCAGCCACCTAGGGCTCTCATGACTGGGGCCTTGTAGATGCCCTGCATTCTAGATCCTGGCTCCCTCTGCTGGGGAAACCCCTTATGGAAGGGCCGCATTCTCCAGAGCATCCACTTGACCATTGGCTATGTAGACACCATAGTGCTGATAATTTTAGATACTGAAAGGTGCGTGGGTGGGAAGAAGACTGACCGAGATTCAGGTAACGATTAGAGTTAATCGAACCTCTGAAAGTTCGGGTTCTGCTGGTTCGGCCGAACTTCGGGACAAAGTCCGGGTTCGGGTCCGGACTGGACCCGAACTTTGACACGGACCCCGAACCCCATTGAAATCAATGGGGACCCGAACTTTTAGGCACAAAAATGACTGTAAGAAAGTCCTGGAAAGTCCTAGAGGTCTGCAAAAGGAAGGAAAATGGGGGTAAGGGTTGGACAAGTGTCCTACAAAGAAATGGGGATAGGGAAATAACTTAAAATAATAAAAAAGAAAATAACATAAAAAAATCAAAAATGGAGGTGGATGTGGACTATCTTCAAACTGTGTGAGAAAAGTATAAATTAGCCGGGAGAAGCCATACCACTGTTCTAAGAACAGTGATATGATATATCACTGTTCTTAGAACAGTGGTATGGCTTCTCCCCGCTAATTTATAGTTTTCACGCACAGTTTGCAGATGTTCTAAGAACAGTGATATGGCTTCTCCTGGCTAATGTATACTTTTCACACACAGTTTTAAGATGATTGTAGAATCTACAATCATCTTCAAACTGTGTGAGAAAAGTATAAATTAGCGGGGAGAAGCCATATCACTGTTCTTAGAACAGTGATATGGCTTCTCCCCGCTAATTTATCGTTTTCACACACAGTTTGCAGATGTTCTAAGAACAGTGATATGGCTTCCCCGGCTAATGTATACTTTTCACACACAGTTTTAAGATGATTGTAGAATCTACAATCATCTTAAAACTGTGTGATAAAAGTATAAATTAGCCGAGAGAAGCCATATCACTGTTCTTAGAACAGTGATATGGCTTCTCCCCGCTAATTTATACTTTTCTCACACAGTTTGAAGATAGTCCACATCCACCTCCATTTTTGATTTTTTTATGTGATTTTTTTAAAAAATTATTTTAAGTTATTTCCCTATCCCCATTTCTTTGTAGGGCACTTGTCCAACCCTTACCCCCATTTCCCTTCCTTTTGCAGACCTCTGGGACTTTCCAGGACTTTTTTACAGCAATTTTCAAAACTTTTATTAAATTACCAGAACCCCGGACCCGAACCCAGACTTTTTTTGAAAAGTCTGGGTTCGGGTCTGGGTCCCAGACACCCAAAAGTTCGGTACGGACCTGAACTTCACAGTTCGGGTTCGCTCAACTCTAGTAACGATGCGAGTTAACGTTTAGGTCTACGAAATGAGCCAGTCATCTGGCTGGATCCCAATCATAAACTTCTCCTTTTAGATGAGAAATGTTTTAGGTGTGTGAGGTCTATAGCTGGCTTCTGCAAGCCGTTCTTTATGACCAAGAAGAGGGACAAGTGCATGCCCAGAAATCTTCTGCCTTCTGGGACTGGCACAGCAGCACGTTGCGACACCAGAGACCTTACCTAATGCAAGAGTATCTGCCTCTTTACCTCGGAGTAAGGTAAATCTGGGAAAACAAAACTGAGCTGAGGAGGAAATCCGAAGGCCCATGCATATCTTGAAACGACCGTTTTAAAGTTCCAACAGTCGAGACCCCAACTCGGCTCCTCTGAAACCTGAGGGCAGGTTCACTTAGCCGACAACTGAGGGGACACCTGGCCACTCCACCAGCTTTTCCCAAAATCCTGACCTGGTCTGCAAAGCGTGTGACCCCCGCACACACTGAACATTGTCTTCTAGACCACTTATTCTTCCGGCCTAGCAGGCACCAGTCCTGAGGCAAAACCCAACTGTGGCTCAGGTTATGGTGCTATTCAGCTCGTTGCAAACGATGAAGCTCCCTCAAGGGGATTTCCACCACGCCTGCTAGGGGCAGGATCCGCAAGCCACGGCCAGAGCCATGGCGTTTACTTAGCCGTAGCTAGCCAGAACATTACTACAATGTGTATGATGTCAAATGAAGCCTCGTCCTGGAACCTACCGCCAGCTCTGGCTCCTGAACTACCAGGTTTATGGCCGCCTGCTCTTAGCTAGGCTATTAGGCCGTACTGCTGCTTCACCTGCCAATGGCCAGGCTTGAGCTCTTCATGGCATCACATCCATCACCTTCTCCACCCCGCTCATGGCTGGGGTTTGCTGGAGATTACACATGATGCCACATCCATCACCCCTCTTCACCTCACTCACAGCTGGGGACTGCTAGGGATTTACATGGGACCGCATCCATTGCCCTTCTCCTCCCCGCTCATAGCTGGGGCTGCTGGAGATTACACATGGTGTCGCATCCATCACCCCACTCACAGCTGGGGACTGCCAGGGATTTACATGGGACCGCATCCATCACCCTTCCCCACCCCGCTCATAGCTGGGGCTGCTGGAGATTTTACATGGCACCGCATCCATCACCCCTCTTCACCCAACTCACCACTGAGGACTGCCGGGGATTTACATGGGACTGCAGCTATCGCCCTTCTCTGACCCGCCAACAGCTGGGAATTGCTGGAGACGCAACACATCTTCTGGGGCACAACTTGCCGATCAACCAGGCCTTGATCGTGGATACTTTATCCAAGGTAAGACTTCAATCATTCTGGTCTTCAGGAGGAGGACAAAAAAGGAACACGGCTTCTCACTCTGAGCCTAAATTTATGGGAGTGGGGTCCTATAGGAGTGGAGAGGAGGCGGGATTAACTCATACGTATGCTGCCATGGAGTCTGTCAGGAAAAACAAATTGTTGCCCTACATAAAGATGGCCTAGGCTATAAGAAGATTGCCAAGATGCTGAAACTGAGTTGCAGCATGGTGGTCAAGACCATACAGCAGTTTAACAGGACAGGTTCCACTCAGAACAGACCTCGCCGTGGTCGACCAAAGACGTTGAGTGCACATGTTCAGCGTCATATTCAGAGGTTGTCTTTGGGAAATAGAGTTATGAGTGCTGCCAGCATTACTGCAGAGCTTGAAGGGGTGGGGGGTCAGCCTGTCAGTGCTCGGACCATACGCTGCACACTGCATCAAATTGGTCTGCATGGCTGTTGCCCCAGAAGAAAGCCTCTTGTAAAGATAATGCACAAGAAAGCCCGCAAACAGTTTGCAGAAGACAAGCAGACTAAGGACATGGATTACTGGAACCATGTCCTGTGGTCTGATGAGACCAAGATAAACGTATTTGGTTCAGATGGTGTCAAGTATGTGTGGTGGCAACCAGGTGAGGACTATAAAGACAAGTGTGTCTTGCCTACAGTCAAGCATGGTGGTGGGAGTGTCATGGTCTGGGCTTCATGAATGTCCAAATTGGGCCCAA
This sequence comes from Glandirana rugosa, assembly GCA_018402905.1. Taxonomy (NCBI): domain Eukaryota; kingdom Metazoa; phylum Chordata; class Amphibia; order Anura; family Ranidae; genus Glandirana; species Glandirana rugosa. Next base: position 234,193 of record BLSH010483854.1, on the reverse strand, counting down.
AGTGTCAATATTTTGTGTGGCCACCATTATTTTCCAGCACTGCCTTAGCCCTCTTGGGCATGGAGTTCACCAGAGCTTCACAGGCTGCCACCAGTAGTGGCTGGTGAAATTTTAGGATGGGGGCACCAGACCCCGCCCTTCCTTTTTGACCCCTCACACTTCTGATAAGCCCCACCCCTTATAGTTTCCACCCCTTGTGTCAGGAGTATACAGCCCTGCAAGGAGCTACTCCATTTCCACCAGGGGAGAAGGGGAAAGCAGGATGAGACTGCCTGACCCATACTTCTACATTTGAAGGGACTGTTGGTGTTGGAGGACTACAGTTTTCTATGTAGGAGCCAAAGACAACAGAGACTGCTGGAAGACTGCAGGGGTTGTGTTTTTGTTTCTCCCCTAACCTTGCCCAGAACCATGCCAGCCTACCACCCTGCATTCAAGGGCAGATACTTGGCTCATTGAAAGAACGCTGGGGTTTGGTGTGTTCTGGCTTTTCATCTAGGACTCTAAGAAAAATTCACATTGTTTTATATGCATGCCTTTCTTTTCCTTTACTGTTTCTGCTGGTGGGATATAACCCCTCACCAACATATCAGACAGTAGGCAGAGGAAACCAGTGTGGTGTTGGATTTACTGTTGCTCAGTTGGGAGGTCCATAACCCCCTTCCAGCTGACCCATGTGCTGTTTAGTTAGTTGTAGTTTAGCACTTCTTGTTTCTTCTCTTAGGATCCATGGAATGGGACAGCTGTCCATTCCCTTCCAGCGAGAGCCAAAACTTCTTTCTACTACTGTGTGAGTAGAGTACTTTTCTCCTGGGAGAAGTGCTCTGGCTCGGTGATTGTGTATTAAATGTGCTGTTAGCTACAGGGATCAGTAGTTAGGATTGTCGTAATGTGCAAATGTAAACAATGTGCAAATATAAATAATGTGCAGAGAGTATATTTATTTTTGTACTTATTTATTCATATTTTCCCCTCTGTTCCCTTTTCCCCCTTCCCATTTTTTGACTTTGGGATGCCCTTGCTCTTGGGCCCAAGAGCCATTTTTTGTGAGAGTGTCAGATGGAAGAGTGGAGATGCAGCAGAGGTTGCTGAGGCCTCACCTGGGAGCTCCTAGTCTGGGAGGGGTGACCTTGAGGCCTGGTGGCTCGGGTGCAGCCAGGAGTGAGGAGAGATCCTGAAGCAGCACAAGAGGCTACAGGAAAGGCCCTTTAAAGGATCCACCAGTGCGGTGAGTGCAGATCCTGGAAGCTGGAGAAGAGGACTGGAGCAGGCTGGGAGGAGACAGTGGACAGTCTGTGGAAGGTAAAGGAGCCAGTCAGGGGAGTGGTGTCACTGGACAGTGAGGTAGACCGGAGCGGTCTGGAAGAGGATGGGCTGGGAGCAGTAGTCCATCAAGACCCGGCTAGCACATTTGTACTTAGCTACACTTTGAGGGCCCGTGGCCTTACACTATGAGGGCCCATGGCCCTTGCCAGTAATGTGTGGTCCGGAGGTCCTGCTGACAAGAAGTGCAGGCCTTACCATGTGCTAGCTAGGGTGGAGGAAGATGTAATGTAGGCTTGATAAATTTCCCTTCAGACTTAACAGTGAAGTAGCAAGTGTGCAGGAGACAAGTAAAGGAGTGAAACAGCCAGCAAGTGTCAGTGCTGGAGGTAGAAGGAGTGTATATACGGTGGTGTATATAGTATGGTCCGGTATATTTGGGCATTCCTCAGTCGTCCCTACCCTATCCAAGTTTGTTCCTTCAATAAAACAACAAAAACAAAGTACCGGCCTGTTAAGTGACTTCGGGTGCAAGGAAAAATGTGTGATGGAGGGCAGAGAGACAGGTGAACAGCTGCAACTACTAAGGGGGGCATTGGCTACAATTACACCCTGTTCCAAATTATTATGCCAATGATATTTTTCTCATTTACCTAAAAAATTTATGTAAACAACAGTCAGCATAATTCTCATGTTATCAACTATTAAGAGTACAATTCAAATTTTAATCGAAACAAACCTCCTAATGATAACAGTATTTTTTTCAAAATAAAAAACTTACAATGAACTGTTCCAAATTATTACGCACAGTAAGTTACAAAACACTTTATAGGTTGTAAAGAACTGAAAATAATCATTTGTTGTGTTTGCAGCATATTTACTGAAATCAAAAGCTATTTCAATAAAACTTTAAACAACATTTTAACTTTTTAAACATATTTCAAAATAACTTTATCGAAAACTAAAGTCATTTATACGACGTTTGTGTTGTTTACTAATAAAAGTCAAGAAATGTTGGATATTTCACAAAACATTGAATGACACGCATTATTAAACCTTGTCAAGTAACATTCAAAAAATAAAACTTTTTTTATGACAATAGTAATCCTCCAAACAAAGCTAATTTTAAACTTAACATGAGAATTATCAACTATTGTACTCTTAATACGACTGACAACAAATGTATTTAAAAAATCCATTTACTCTTTTTATAGTAACCGTATTATTAAACCTTGTCCCACATTAACATCGGTTACGGGGGGAATCATCAACGT